>OU898280.1:131991126-132109604 GCA_918026665.1 Diabrotica balteata | reverse complement strand
TTTATAGAGTTCGAAGTTATATCGTCTTTCCAGACACCATTTTCATTTACCGCTCCATAGATTCGCCTCAGTATTTTTCTTTCGAAACATCCTAACATGTTTTCATAGCTTTTTGTTAAAGTCCAGGTTTCTGAACCATATGTTAGAACTGGGCGTATTATTCTTTTGTAGAGTTTTACTTTTGAATTTATTGATATAACCGTAGATTTAAAAAGGAGATTAAGCCCAAAATAGCATCTATTAGCCGTGCAAATTCTGCGGTTTATCTCTGCGGTAATGTCATTTTCAGTATTGACGAGCGTTCCCAGGTATACAAATTCGTTAACTGCTTCGATGACGTCGTTTTCTATAACAAGTGGCCGTCGTATTTGTGGTTGCGGACCTATTTTCATGTATTTCGTTTTATTATTGTTTATTATTAAACCCATTTTTGTAGCCGCTTCCTTTAGTGCTACATACGCCTCCCGTCCTTCGTTTTCCGTTCTCCCAACAATATTGATATTATCAGCATATTATGCTAGGATTTGCACAGATTTGTTATATATTGAACCGGTAGTTGTGATTTGTGATGTACGTATTACTTTTTCCAGAGCTAGATTGAATAGTACACAGGAGAGTGGGTTTCCCTGACGTAGACTGTTATTTGTATTAAAAGGTTTCAGAGAGTTCCCCTGGATTCGTACTTTGCATTCAACTTTTTCAAGAGTTAGTTTGGATAGACTTACCAACTGATTTGGTACTGCTAGGTCTATCATTGCTCTAAATAATTCTCTTCTATTTACAGGCTGCCTTGTAGTCTATAAATATGTGGTGCATGTCTACACCGTATTCCAGTGTTTTCTCTAGAATTTGTCTCTAGAATTGTTGATTTACGACCTCTGAAACCAGCCTGGTATTGTCCTATTATTTGCTCTGCATACTTCTGTATCCATATTTCTGGGACTTCTGTATCCATATTCCTTTTATAAGCTGTTGTAGCGCTATTATGATATCGTTGATATCTTCTTTATATAATTCCGCTGGAGATTATCTATTCCGGGTGATTTGTTTCTAGCTAATTTATTTACAGCGTCTTTAACTTCCAGGATCGCTAGTGGATTCTCCTCCCTCTCGTCTGCTCCGTTTACCTCACAGCTTTCGTCTTCCGGGTTTTCTTCTTCTTCCTCTATATTAAATATCTGGTTAAAATATTCCATCCATCGATTGAGTAAGTATGTTCTTGTTGTTAATAGATCGCCATTCAAACGCAAGTTCAGTACAAGGAAATGTCATTCAAAAGCTGAGTGACACCATTTTTTGAGATTATCCAAAAACGTTGTACCTATTGAGTTACAAAAAGAACAAACCTGTGTGTGGTTGAGCCGATTGTACCGTTTACGGAAAACTCAATATTAAACAATATGTAAAAATAAGCCCTCTGCATGGGCACTAAAATTTTTGTTCTGTGTGGAAAAAGTTGAATTTCTTATAACTTTATAGTCTACCAAGATTTAACAACTGAAATTTCAAAAGAGTTTATCGACGAGTTTGGTTTAGGTCCATCAGTTGTTCTGCACTTTTCCAAAGATATTCCAAAAGGAAAATATCTTTACTTCGACAATTTTTTTTTTAGTTTCTAGTCAAACTCATAAGAAAAATATATACCGTGTTGATGCTATAAGAATTAACAGATTCTAAAAACCTCCATGCACAACAGATAAACAATAACAAAAAAAGAACGGGGATATAGCGTAGAAGTGGTAAATAATGAAGGGTTTCACAATTGACTCTCTAAATCTGAGTCGCCTCCACTCACGAGCACACTCGATCACAAAATTACAGTGCAATACACTGGTTTTAAAAACCAGTACAAAGAAAAAATAGGAGGAGTTGGACTTCTTATACATAAGAGACACACTAAAAATATCCAACAACTTAAAGGTATCAAGCCAAGAATAATACTCTGCATAATGAAGCTTAATAAAAAAACCAGCCTTAAAATAATTCAAGCCTATGCACCTACATCTACACACTAGGACGAGGAAGTGGAAACTTTTTATGAAGACCTAGAAAATGCTGTAAAACTAGAGCCTACTACACACAATCTAGTAATGGGTGACTTTAATGCTAAGTTGGGATGTAAACTAGATGGGACCGAAGTAGCAATAGGTCCCTATGGATTCGGACAAATAAATGAAAGAGGCGAAATGTTTTTGGGGTTTCTTGGTACGAAATGGTCTCTTTGCAATGAATAGCTTTTTCAAAAAAAGTCCCCAAAGAAAATGGACCTGGGCAAGTCCAGATGGAGTCACCAAAAATGAAATTGATTTTGTCTTGACCAACAACAAAGACATGACCCATGATGTAACAGATCTTAATAGCTGTTCAGTGGGAAGTGATCATAGAATGGTAAGAGCGAAGATCGTGCTAAATCTCCAAAAACAAAGATACAAAATGATAACAAAAACACACCCAATAGAATGGAATCCAATCGATAACACCATGTCCTTCGAAGAGGAAATTCTGAGATGTCTAGAGACAACAAATATAGACGTTATGGATATCGAAACCTTAAATGATAACTTAATAAAAGCTATTAAGAACGCAGAGAAAAAGTGCAATACAAATTCTAGGAGAGATAAGGAGGAAAAGCTCAGTTAAGAAACAAAAAGACTTATGGAGGCACGAAGAGAACTTAAGAACAAAAACGATACGAATGCACGCGTACTACAACAACTTAATAAAGATATTAATAAAGCAGTGAGAAAGGACGTACGACAATATAACACAATAATAACACAAAAAAGATTACACAAAATATAACACAAAAACGGTTGTCGAGAAAAATAAAAGTTTAAAGGTGCTGAAGGGATGTCATGCTCTAGGTAAGAAGAAAATTGTTAAGCTCGCAAATCGAAATGGAAAAGTGGTAACAGATAAAGATAAGATAATTAAGGTAGTTGAAGAATTTTATACAGAATTATATAGAGAAAGGGGGAAGAAAGACGGCACCAAGTTGAGAAAAGTCCAGAATGTGGGTTCAGAGGATATCCCAGAAATAACAATCGAAGAAGTCTTAAAGTCATTAAATAGAATGAAAAACAATAAAGCAGCTGATGATGATCAAATCGTTATTGAGGCAGTTAAAGCAGGAGGAAAGACAGTATTGAAAGCATTGACGCAATTATATAACTTATGCCTTTCAAACAAGGTTACACCATCTCAGTGGAAATAAAGCTGTTATAGTAGTCATGCACAAAAAGGGAGATATAACAGAGCTGAAGAACTATAGACCTATTAGCTTGTTATCTCACGTTTATAAGTTGTTTATGAAGATAATAACTAATAGGTTGACATCAAAACTAGACTTCTATCAACCTTGCGAGCAAGCAGGATTTAGAGCTGGACACGGAACAAATGATCATTTGCAAACCATTAAGTCGTTGATTGAAAAAACCATTGAATATAATAGACCCCTGATACTTGTCTTTGTCGACTTTGAAAAAGCATTTGATACGGTCAATCAAAGTGAAATGGTCCAAGCTCTAACACAATGTAGAATAGATCACCGATACATATCTCTCATCAGATACATCTATCAACATGCTACAGCCTGTGTCAGACTTAATGAAGATACTGGGACTTTTCGTATTGAAAGTGGCGTTCGGCAAGGAGACAACATGTCATCTAAATTATTTACAACTTTGCTAGAATACTTGTAAAACAATAGATTGGAACGAAAAGGGCATCAATGTAGATAGAAAATTTTTAAATAACCTTAAATTTGCAGATGATATCGTTCTTATTGCAGACAGCTTTGATCAGGCACAGATAATGCTCCAAGAACTCCATACTGCCAAAAAAGAGTTGGTCTAAAAATAAATTTTTTCAAAAACACAATTTATGACAAATTTAGTCCACAACAAAAAACATCTCAGTAGAAGACAAAGATATTGAGCAGTTGACTCCTATAAATACTTAGGACATGAGATCAGAATAAGTCGAGACAACCAAACAATCGAGCTGAAAAGAAGAATAAACCTTGCTTCGGCTGCATTTGGAAGGATGAAGGATATTTTTAGGTCTAAGATTCCAATGTGTCTGAAAAGAAAAGTATTTAATCAATGTATTTTGCCAGTGATCACCTACGGCGCAGAAACCCTAACGCTCACAAGAACAACAGTGAGTAAACTACAAGTTGCGGAAAGAGCAATGGAGAGAATTATGTTAGGGATTTCTCTACGTGATAGAATACCCAATGCTACTATACGCAAAAGATCAGGAGTAACAGACGTTATTGAAAGGATAACAACACTAAAGTGGAACTGGGCAGGTCATGTAGCAAGATCAGTTGATGACCGGTGGACAAAAAGAATTTTGGAATGGAGACCCGAATACAAGCTTACAGAAATAGAGGTCGACCCCAACGAGATGGACAGATGACATAAAAATAGTGACTACAAATTGGATTCAGATGGCGCAAAATCGGACTAAGTGGAAAAGCATGCGAGAGGCCTGTGTTCAGCAGTGGACGTTAGAGGCTAGTTGATGATGATGACACTGGTTTTGGGGCCAAGTTAAGCTCGAGACTGCACAGCAACAATGGTCACTAGAAACCCAACACTCTGTCGCATCTAGCTCAAAAACACATACATACACTCTGGAAAAAAGCAAAAATCAAAATCCAGACAAGCCTTTCACCTCTGATTCAATAGCGACTCCATCTCGACAGCCTCCAAATATCTTACAGAAGAAGAAGAGAATGCTAACACCCTAGTGAATTCTAGAACTTTTTGCTTCTGTATCATTACACATTCAAACTCAAGCCTGAAGAGGATTAAATGGTCCTAAACGGGCACAAAATGTTTAAATCCCCACGTAATAAATAATTCTTATCCTATCCCTCGAGATGAACATTGACTGACGGGAATATACACATACACAACAATTTCCTACTGTTGTATAAAAAACTATCATTACTATTTCAACTAAAGTATTATTTATATTATTAATATTATTAATATTAAGTGGCAATATAAAAGAACTCACTGTACTTTTCAATCAAATATATGATACCAGTGAAATTCCATCGGACTGGTTAAAATCGATCTTTATTCCTCTACCTAAGAAACCAAACGTTAAGAAATATAGCGATTGTAAACTCATTAGTTTAATGAGCCATGCCGTTAAAATACTGTTGCATATTCTTCTAAACCCAATTAACAACAAGTGTGAAGAAATAATTAGTCAAGAGCAGTTTGGGTTCCGGAGATGCCTTGGAACTAGAGAAGCACTATTTTCTATGCAAACACTCCTTCAACGATGTTGGGAGGTAAGAAAACCGTATATATGTGCTTCATTGATTTTGAAAAGGCATTTGATCGCGTTCAGTATACCAGACTAATTACCGCCTTGCAGAGCATCCAACTGGATGAGAAAGACATCAAACTTATTGCCAAACTTTACTGGAACCAAACAGAAATTATTAATACCAACAACAGAGAATCAAAACGATTCAGTATTGAACGAGGCGTAAGACAAGGCTGTATACTATCTCCCACCCTCTTTAACGTGTATTCTGAGAATCTATTTAGGGAAGTATTAAAAGATCAAAAAGGAATTATCATAGGAGGAGAAATAATTAACAATATACGGTACGCCGACGATACTGTGATTCTAGCTGATTCTACTGAAAACATCGACGATATGCAGGAGCTAATCAATAGAGTTGACATGGAATGCACAAATTGGGGACTGTCGATAAATATCGATAAAACTAAATACATGGTAACCAGTAAAGTGGATATCGGCGCAACCCAACTGATATTAAACCAACAACCGCTACAGAGAGTTCAGATATTCAAATACCTTGGATGTTAGATTACCCAAAATTTAGATCCATCCTTCGAAATTCGATGTAGAATTGAACAGTCAGGAAACTCATTTCAAAAATTCAAGCCTCTATTATTGTCCAATACCTCATTAAATTTGGAAATCCGTAAAAAGTTTACAAGATGTTACGTGTGGTCTGTACTTTTGTATGGATGTGAAACTTGTACTTTAAACGCCGATATCATGAATAAAATCAAGGCGTTTAAGATGTGGTTGTATCGAAGGATCCTAAAAATTCCATGGACTAGCAGAACCAAAAACGAAGAAGTTCTTCGAAGAATGGGACATCAACGAACTCTATTAAATATTAATAAGAGGCGTAAACTAGAATATCTTGGACATATAATCAGAGGACCAAGATATGAGTTCGTTCGGCTAATTCTCAACGGTAAAATCGAAGGAAAGGAATGGATAGGACGGAAGAAACTCTCTTGGTTAAGGAATTTGCGGCAGTGGACAGGTTTGACAGCGGACCAATTGCTACACATAGCGCAAGACCGAGATCAATATAACAATATTATAAGCATGGTAGTCGCCAACGTTCCGTAGGGATATGGCACTCTAAGAAGAAGAAGAAAGTATTATTTAATCATCGATGCATAAATAGACGAGTTATTCTATGAAATTAAACAATAACAGGAAGAAAAATACTATAAAATATAGTAAAATATGTCAAAAACTTATTGTCGATAGTATATTTATATTCATTATTTTTAAAAAGCTTTCATTGTAAACACATTCTTTGGGAAACAAAGGTCATTATAAAGTTATTAGGAGAAGCGAATCTGTTTTAATCCCCATTGTCCACGTAAAGCAAACATGTCCCTCTCCCAATTTTGTACTGGCCATTGGACCAAAAACTTGTTGGCAAAATCTATGAAAGCTCTCAGTCTATCTGTCTCTGATTTCTCAGTCTATGGCCAAACTACCACACACCTACCACTGTGCCGACATAAGCGGCATTGCTGCGTGCCATAACACCAACACTGTGGCTTCTATAATAGTAGTAAAAACAAAACAAAGAAAAGTCTAATGCATCAGTCGTATTTATTTTTTAAAACACTCATAGAATAATATTCTCGACCTACATTAGATTAAAATGAATATTCCTGTACTATTTTAAAAAGTAGCTTAGTAACGGATAGTATTAAGAAATTGCGTATTTTGCAGTGAGAACTTGCGCTAAGAGTTGAATAATTCTTGACATATTTTAGAAAAATATTTTTAATTTAAGATCGCATTGCGATAAGGTAGGGCCAAACGACCTAGTTAAAATATATAATCGAATACGATTTAGAAAATATTTGCCAAACACAATATTTGTTGTTAAGTGGAGTGATTTTGTGAAAATAATAAAAAATGTTCTAGGTAACTTCGTCTACAAAAGAAATATTAAGTAGGCTTGATAAAAATATACAAAAAAAAACTTTTCGCAAAATTACAAAGTTTTGCAGTATTCTATAAAAACTTTTCTTATCTAAAGATTACCTGTCGTATTCGCTTATTAGGAAAGTTATCTTGTTTTCTTTTAGTAATCTTAGTTTTGCTCGGGAAGTTGTTTCCAGCGTTCTTTTAATTTTGTATTATAAATAAAACAAAATCGGTAACAAACAGAACAAGATAGTTACTAGTGACATAAAAAGCCAATTTTCAATCAGCTGACAAATATATTTCAGTGTTAGAGAATTATGTTATTTATGTCCTATTTGAATTTGGATGAAAAATCGTCGAACACGTCGATTAGTACAAAAGATAAAAAAGAAATAATTACACTTGCTCACAATCAGTTTAATTCTACTACCTCAGACGACCGGTTTCGCTTTCTAAAATTTGCAAAGCATCATCAGGTCGGTGGTACAAAGTAAATTAAATGCTGAAATTATAAAAAGCCCATATTAGGGCGCTGTCTTATAGGGATATAGATTAAAAAGTTATAGATCAAAAAAAGTTTTAGTAATTATGCCAATATTACATGTCTGTGTTAATTAATATGCATAAATTGCATTAGCAGACAGAGTAACAACCCACAAATTGGTAAGAGAAAACGTCTGTTGAATTGTGATACATTAGAAATAAACAAAATACTCTTACATTACGGCACAAGAATTACTATATAGTGATTGGTGATTCATAGTTCAAACTATCCCTTATTACTGATAATGAGTGATCTTCGGTCAATGTTGTAACTGTCTAACAACTTAGAAGGAAGTTTCTTCAGGGGGTGGGTGTTAACAGATGATGTAGGAATAAGGTATATGTTATTGTTTGTTGAAAGAAAATGTAATGTTTTATATTATTTAAATTATTATAGTTATTTATATTTATTGAAGAGAGGTATTTTGAAATGTGTGTTAAATTATTGAAATTTTTTTATAAAAAGAGGGGACAGTTATATGACTGTAATTGAATGATAGTAATTATAAACTTTTGATTGAAAAGCATTTAATTTATGCTAGGAAGAGAATAGTGATGTCAAATGTTAAAAATAATAAATTAAAACACAATTATGGACAAACAGGACACAATTAACAGGACAAAACAAAGATAAAACTTTAAAATAGGGATTTATAGGCACTACATTACTTGCTAGGAGAGTAAAGAGAGAAAATTTGATTTTTTTGTTGTCTACTAGTATTTTTAAGCATGCTCTGTTTTATTCGTAATTTCCTAAACAATCGGAAATTTAAAGTACGTGTAAATGGTGTAACATCAAGTATGAAAAATTAAGAAAATGGAACTCCACGAGGATCTGTTATCAGTTCAACATTTTTTTTTATTTCAATAAATAAAATATTAGATAAGTTACCAAAACTTGTTAAAGCAAGATTATATGCTGATGATTTAGTATTATATGCAAAAGGAAAAAATATTCACTCCATACAAAAAAAATAAAATGTACATTAAATAATCTTGAGAATTGGTCAAAAGCTGTAAGAGTACAATTTTCTACTACACAAACAAAATGTATATTGTTCTCAAAAAATCGACATTCTACAAAGCCAAATCTGCAGATATATGGAAACAGCTTAGAATGTGTTGATCATATAAAATTTTTAGGTATGTTTTTTGATAACAAACTCTCTAGGAAAATGCACGTTATGTACCTCAAGAAAACTTGCCAAACTGGTCTGAATTTATTGCGAACACTGTATAATAACAATTGGGGTTTAGATTTTAAAAGCCTTATTAACATTTACAAAGCATTTATACGATCAAAGATTTATTACGGATCAATAGTTTACGCTTCTGCCAAGAAAACATTACTTGCTCAGCTCGAAACTATACAGAATACAGGATTAAGAATAGCCACATTTTGTACCAACCCAATTCAAAGTCTACAATGTTTAACTGGCGAACCACATTTAAAATTCAGGAGAATGTATCTATCGTTGGCTTATGCTTCAAATATTCAATCGATAAAGTCACATCCCGCTCTTCATAACACAATTGGGGGCCGTTTTAAAGATATTTATATTAAAAAAACTCGAACAGGTCCTCCATTCTACGAGAGAATTCAAAGGTTGTTATCCACTTATAACATTTAATTTCCAAACTTCTTTGATAAGTCGGCAACGGCTGCATTTCCACCATGGACAATACCCCCTTTACAATGCGATCTAACTCTCACCAAATACCACAAACTTAAAACTCCTCACAAATTTTTAAACCAAGAATCATTTAATAAACTGTCCTGTTTTTCTGATCATTATCACATCTATATAGATGCATCCAAATCCGCTGATGGTATAGGATCATCAATGGTCACTCCAAATACCACATTGCAATACAAACTATCACCTACTAGCAGTATTCTCTCTGGAAAACTGTACTTAATTCTACAAGCATCTCAAAATCCCTGATAATTACTGACTCTCTTAGTGCATTACATTTAATAAAACAGCTCTATACCAGTAATCCTATTGTTCATCTAATACAACATCAATTACACCTTATAAACCAGGCAAAACAGCAAATTGGTTTTCTCTGGGTTCCATCACACACTGGTTTGGAAGGCAATGAAAAAGCGGATCATTACGCTCGTGAAGCAATACAAAGTGCATCATCAATAATAGTGAATACAGTATCTGTGCCGGATTTTAAATCACTCGTAAAAAATAAAGTGCTAAGTGAATGATGAAATAAATGGTAACCATCAAAATCATTTATAAACACTATTAAGCCTACAACACATTCATGGTGTGAAATAAACATTGACCGACGGGTATTCGTTAAATTGACTCGATTGCGTATAGGACACAGCAAACTAACTCATGGTTATATTATCGCCAAATTAAATCGCCCTATATTATGTGATCTTTGTAACTATAATATATCCATACCACATATTTTGGTAGATTTCTCCAACTTTATTAATGAAAGAAACAAACATTCAATACCTGGAAATATCAAAGATGTTTTAGAAGATAATTGTAATCTGAAAAACTTCTTTAATTATCTAAAGGATATTAATCTTTTAAACAAATTGTAAAGGAGTTAAATTTTTTTTGTGAAATTCCAAAATTAATCTTAACTTAAATATTGTACTACAAACCTACCCACTAAATTGTAATGTACAATTGTACAAATCCTGACTGTTTGTAATTTAATTAATCGTATATTATGTCCTCCCGCTAATAACTCCAAGTAGTTGATGCGGTTAATAAAGAAAAAAAAATTTCTCTGTAAAGTCTTAAGCTTATTTTAACGCACTGCCACATGCTTAAAACATTGTATCAATTACTACCAATATTTTACTGTATTTGTAGCTTTGTGTAATCAAAAAGAGTAGATCTATGAGTCATAACTTTTGAAAATATGGACTACTTTAGTGGACCCTCATCCATTTAACCTAAGATTTCATGATATCAAAAGATACATAAATCTTGATGGATTCGACCGTAACTTGATAGAAATTCATTTTATGTAACAACAAAACACTGAAAACTTTGTTTTTAAAAAACCTTTTAGACCAAAATAGTACAAATCCAATAATTACATCTAAAATTTTACATCTTCTTTAAGTTTGCATAAACCAGGACTACTTTGAATTAAATAATCAAATATATACAAATAACAGTGCAGGACTTATAATGGGCAATCCTCTAAGCTCATTGCTATCAGATATTTTTATGGATCATCTAGAGAAAAAGATTTTAAAACATCCCGTATTTAAACACTTTTTATATTGGTGGAGATACGTAGACGACGTACTGGTATGTTTTACAGGAACTAACAGGCAACTTGATCAATATTTATCGTATATTAATTCACTTCATAGTCATATTTAATTTACAATAGAAACAGAACAAAGTCAATCCATAATTTTTTAGATTTAAAAATTATCAGACAAAAACAAACATGACTTCCCCATATTTTATAAACCTACCCATACTGACACGACTATACACAATTCATCATCCCATCCAACACAACATAAACTGGCAGTCTATCATAGTATGTTACATAGATTAACAAAAATTCCGATGTCAAAATACAACTTTGAGACAGAATTAAATATCATCAAGCAAATAGCAGTAAACAACGGATAAAACGAACAAACAATTAATAATATGTTAAATCAAAAACTACACAAGAAATCCCTGAAATTAGTATTTCCACCACCAGATAAAAAACCCAGTACCTTCTGCTCGATTACATATACAGGCAAAATATCAACAAAAATAGCCAAACACATAAAAAAGAAAGGAATAACACCAGCTTTCCGAACAAATAACAACCTAGGCAAATATATCAAAAACAACAAGAGCCAAAATAAAAAATACTTATACAGTAGTGTGTACAAACTTAAATGTGGCAACTGCCCAAAAACTTATATCGTTCAAACTGGTAGAAACTTTAATAAACGAATACCAGAACATAAAAGGGCTTTCAGTAATAGAAAAACAGATTCTACATACGCACTTCACCTTCTAGATCACCATCATTCTTTTAATGACGAATTTAAAATTCTTCACATTTAAAATAAAGGCCTTAAGCTATCCTTGTTAAAATCTATTGAAATCAACAAATTAAAAAAACGCAGATATAATTCTGAATGACCAACTTGAGACAAACAGTTCTTCCCTCCTTAACCTTTTTCATTAGAAACTATAAAGTGTAAACGCATGCCAAAAATATATCACTTGAGAAAGGCAATCAGCTAAAACAGCTGTAGTGATAAGAGGTTAAAATAACTTTGTGAAAGTTTAAAAACAAAGTTTTCAGTGTTTTATTGTTACATACATAAATCTATTTTTATAGTAATTTTTAAATTGATAACCCAAATACATAACCTGCACGTTCTCTGTAAGTTACTGCATGAATTAGTAACCAAAATGAAGTGACCTTTCTGTTAATTATTTTTATGTGCATTTTAAAACTTAAAAACCTAATTTCTCAACACTGGTTTTTTGCCGTGATTTTTTAGCCATGAGCTCTTCAGATGTTTTAGGTAGGAGGTTTTAGGTTTAGGAATCTATAGGAGTTTTCGTTGCAGAGCATGGTTTAAAACTGTCAAGTTGGTTAGGATAATAAAAAATATATAAAAATAAATGTTTTTACTATTTATTTCAATAAAATAAATTTGTTTTGCAATTTTGTTTATTTCGATTTGTATTGCTCTAGATAAATCGTACAGAAATAATCAGGCCTTATTTTTTTCACGAGCCTCCGTCGCCAACAAATTGATATCATGTTGTTTCTATTATTTACAAATTCTCTCGACAGGGGTTCCGTATTTCGAATTCGCCAAAGTTTCAAGGAAATCAATAACCGAGAAAACCATATTGTCTTATTTTCCGAGATGAAACGAAAGCAGTTGCTGTCCACGTTTTCTGTTATATCACTTGAAATGATGTCAAGCAATAAAAGAACGATGATAAAAATATTTTAGTATAGAATGACATTTTTATTTTATAGATAATATAATATGAATTGCAACAACAATATTTTTCGATATATTCAATTCGGTCAAAATTCTAGTGTTATATATAAGGAAGCGCAGTATATATAATTATATATATATATATATATATATATATATATATATATATATATATATATATATATATATATGTATATATATATATATATATATATATATATATATATATATATATATATATATATATATATATATATATATATATATATATATATATATACAAGAAAAACTGGAAATTAGTGACTGGCGATATAAACAAGCAACACAGTTTATTAGGGTTGCAGTCAGAAAATTGGCCGGGATGTTAAAAAAACACTCTTTTGACTTTTTGTCTAGCTTTCGGAATGGTTTTATTCCCTTTTCAAGACATAGTCGTTGAGATTATTTATAAAAGCATTTACACTCAACGTTGATAACACACATTACAATATAAAAGCATGGACAAAATACATGTTTTATGTTTTAACAAAACACTGATTTATTGCAATCTATGCAAACGACGTGACGCGATACCGAAAATTTTTAAGGGCCATATGTTCAACAAATTTCAAGGTTTGAGACAATTATGAACTTCTACTGGAGTCATATAAAAAGTCCATAAAAGGAGTCCATAGGGAGTCCATAAAAATCAGGAAATTAGAATACTTGGGGCACATCATGAGAGGTGAAAAGTACGAACTACTAAGGAATATAATGCAGGGTAAAATCAAAGGTAGAAGAAGCGTAGTAAGACGTAAAATCTCGTGGCTACGCAATCTCCGTGAATGGTTTGGATGCAGGTCAATTGAACTATTCAGGCAAGTAACCAATAAAATTATAATTACCAGAATGATTTCCAATCTCCGATAGGACTGGAACTTGAAGAAGAAGAAGACGGGAGTCATTGAATGATTAGTTGGACGGGTGGATTTGTATGACGGAAAAACTAACGAAGGATATATTTACTATAACTTGAAAAATAAATTAAACAATACAAATAGTACTTACATTTACATTTAACATTATTACACATTTAAAAACATAAGTTTTTCCACTTTTTTTGTTAACCGTGTTCTTCTTTTTTTTAAATTAAACCAGATAAACAAGTAACAGATATTGTAACAATACTACAAGATTTTATGAATATAGTGGTTCAGTTAGGATATACATGGCGATGGTTTTTCCAAAACGGTAATGGACAGTTACAATCTCCATTGGAATTTTTTTGTGGATAATATATCATCAGACAAATACATGTCGACTTCTTTTATATCTCTCGATACAGGTGTATGTTTAGATGAGTCATGTCCAATTAATTCATTAAAAATACACCATGGACTTAAGTCATCTTTATCACTTTCTTTTTCTTGTACTTCGTTTTCCATAGTTGAAGAACGAGCTTTTAAAAAGTTTGCAGGGTGGATTTCTGGATATAAACCACCAACAAGAAAAACTTTGTCAGCAAATTATTAGATCACAAGTTGTTAAAGAAGTAGAAAATATCTGTATTACTACTGACCTATGGACATCTGGAGTAACTGAGAGTTACATCACATTAACAGGACAATATTTAACTGAAAATTTAGAATTTAAAATGGTTTTATTAGCCTGCTGCCATTTTTCTGGAAAGCATAATTCAGAAAACATCGCTTCTGAAATTAGTGAAATTATTAATCAGTGGGGTCTAAAACAGAAAGTAAATTTTGTAGTAACTGATAATACCTCAAATTATGGTCAAAGCTATTAAAGATGTTTTGGAATGAAAACATTTAAATTGTTTTGCTCATACGTTAAATTTATTGGTGGAGGACGCACTTAAATGCTGTCGTGTACAAATAGATAAAATAAAAAGTTCTTTTAAAAAAAAAGTTTAAAATTTTCAAAAATATTTATTAGTTTTCTCAGGATTCAAAAAAATTAATGCATTTAAAAAGCATTGGCCCGAAATTTTGCGCCTACGCTCTTAACGATAAAAAGTTAACAAGTTACAACTACAACTCGTTACCCTCTACTTTGATTCGGTGTTTTGACCAGAGAGACGTTGCCAAATAATTTTCTATGAAGATAATGTGGCGTTATTGTATGCAGTTTATTATTTCATATTGGGAATAAGGCACAATGTGGCTTTAAAATAAGCTTATTTTGATGTTTAGATTTTTAATTCGAAAATCGTACTTAAAATAAAAAACATTACTAAATTTTATTTATATAAAACGATTTCCGAAGTGGAAATCAAAATGTTATACTACACTTATTGTAAATTAAACTTGTGGCATATTCCCAATAAAATACAGTAAAGAGCCATTTAAATCCATTTCGCCCAAATTTGATTATCTTAGAACATTGTTCAAATGCTACAAAGACAACAGGTCAAATAAAACCAATAAGTTTGGCAACGTTGAACTCTTTTTTATTATATCTACGCATACATGTTCGGCGTTATAAAGAGCGGACCTAATATACCTCTCTCTTTTTAAATAGATGTTTCTCACTCCATCTCACGTAAGGTCCATACCGATCATAAACTTTTTCCTACACTGTATATATATATATATATATATATATATATATATATATATATATATATATATATAATATATATATATATATATATATATATATATATATATATATATATATATATATACATATATATTGTTTGAGTTTAGTTCTTGAACCTTAATATATATTTTTTAGTAGATTGTCTTGGGCTAAGGTTTATAAAAAAGATAATTATGATCCTAAGACATTTTTATTTACTTTTTTCTATAAAGTTTTTTTAGGCGGAATATGGAGCTTGTAGGTCAAGTTTAGAAAGTCGAAAAAATTTAAAGGATTAACTTCATTTTTTTGTACTTTTTTTCCAATTATTGCTATTTTTTTCAACAATAAACATTAAATTTTCAATTCCTAGCTAACGAAACATTGTGTAAAATTGAATAACAAAACTTTTAACTTTTAACTTTTCTCTAGGATCAATATTTTCCGAATTATAAACGAAAGTAGGAGCAAAAAAAATGAGAAAGTTTCAATTGTTTTCAGATTTTGTTAAATAAAAAATTTAGCACCTCCTGAAGGGATTCCAGCAAAAAAATAGCTTCTTATGGTAAATGTCCAATCCAAAACAGATCCCGCCCAGACCAAAAACCCAGCATTTCGGATGTGTAGATGGAGGTTTCATCAGGTAACTTATATTTATGCTGTTGTCCAGAATACTGTTGATATACTGCGCAAGCAGTGTTATTTCCTTTTTTTAAACCATAGGTAAACATATAATAATAATTAGGCCATCTCCTCTGAATTTCTGCGTTAAACATGGGAAAAGAAGAATCTTTGACCAATGTGTGACTTAGATTCGAGTGACTTAGATGACTACGGAGCGCCAGATGTTGGGTGTCTTTCTAAGAGACCGAATCCCAAAAGAAGAAAACAAAAACAACAGACGCTATAGAAAAAATCGCGTCGTTAAAATGAAATTGGTCAGGACACGTCGTCAGGTTATCGGACAACCGATAGACAAAACGTATTTTAGAAGGCAAGAAGCAATATGAAGCACAAGGCGCCCACCAACTAGACGGACTGACGACCTTAATCGTGTGAGCAATAACTGGATGCAAGCCTCACAGGACAGAGACAGATTAAAAGAACTGAGGGAGACCTATGTCCAGAAGTGGACGCATACAGGTTGATTATGATGATAATGAATATATCTTCTGGGTTCCATTCCTTTGCTGATTCTTATTATTTTAAAAATTCTTGTTCCACCTTTACTTTGTATAGTTAAGCCTATACATAAATATTATATTTTCATTATGTGTTAATTAAAAAGTGTTCATAAATCTAAATGTTTACAGGCTCTAAATTTATTAAGCAGCTGTTTTTAATAAGTCTAAAGAAATTATTTCAAAAGTGCTGATCTTCTTTTCATAATTTTAATTATCGTTGTGTATATTACCGATTCCTAACGACAAGAAGTAAAAAACCCCTCCAAGTTTAAATTTTTAATGAAGTTTTATCAAACGAGGGAGCGTTCTTAATTATCCGGTTACCAACTTCGCCAAAGCTGTAAACCTTTTAAAATGTTCCATATTATTTAAATACCCTCTTCAATATTTTATTAAATTTGAAAGCATTCAAATTAAGGGATGTATATCTTAATTAAAAAGGACATACTAAAATAGAAACTAGAAAATATCCTAAATATTATAAATTTCCCAATGTTAGTTTAGCTATTGCTGAAACCGCACGAAACTACCACTTGTTAAAAATACTTAAGGTTTAAGGTTTAAAATAATACATATTTTAAATCAGATTTAAAATTTGTGAACTATTGTTGTAAGTATAAAAAAAGGGAGAAAAGTTTATATAAACAGGTATTTAAAACGGTTAAAAATTAATTCAGCCAAATAACGGAGGTATGGACATTGCTGGTGCCGAAGAAGCTGGTAGCAGGTAGGAACTTCTTTGCACAGTCCTATCAGGGAAAGTGAATCAATCCCTGTACTCCGCAGATTCGAGGAGTTTCCTGGACCGGAAAACTAGTACCGGCTTACGGTCCCTTGTCCAGGGTCACGGATGAAGACTACAATGGTATCCACTGCGGAGAAGAACATCTTCGGTACGGTGTGTAAGGCGGAAGTGGCGACCCCCGATTTTAGGGTTAGTATAAAATTAGGAACCCTTTAGCGGTAAATCCCTCAATCCGCCTAGGAGAGGGAGACTCTGAACCCAAACCTCTGGTCCCCCAAGTTAGGGGTTAAGGTATTGGGTCAACTCCCCAGTACTTATAAAAAAACATAAGAATGTTAAAAAACCAAATCACACGCCTCGGAATAGGACAGCACAACAAAGACGACATGAGCTTCGAAAAACGACACGATATTTTGGTACATGGAACGTTAGACGTATTTTAAAAAAAACTCAATGAAGTCTTACATGAATTATCAGATCTAAAAATAGACATAGCAATCATTAGGGGAACCGGCCCTGAAAATCTAGGAAAATATGACCATATCTGTAGTGGAGTACCAAAAGAATGTAGAGCTCAACAGGAAATTTCTTTAATGATTCACAGAAGACTAAGAAAGTTCATAACAACTTGGGAAGCCATAAATGAAAGATTAATTAAAGTAAATATGTGTTTCAACGATATAAACTAACAATTCTGGGCGTATGCGCAATAAATAACGACGTACTAGCCAACGTAAAACTCCTTTTTTTACAAGTCCACGAAGAATTATTGAAAATAAGTCAATCGCCAGAAATAATATTAATGGGGGATGTTTACAGTAGAATGAAAAGATGCGGATGAAATAGTAGGAAAATACGGAGAAGACACTACGAACAACAATGGTGAAAGATTCATAGATTTATGCAACCAGAATCAACTCAGAATATTAAATGGATACTTTCCACATAAACTGATAAACAGCTATACATGGATTCACAAAACAGAAAAAAATAAAATCAATAATCGATTAGTTTAAAACAAAAAACCTGACTGAAACCAACAGACTAATTGAAGATGCGCTTGAAAAGCTAAGAATCTTAACTTCTCTAAAAAGAATTGTTAACTTTGTGTGGGTTAAAGGTCACTCTTATATTCCAGGCAATGAAAAAGTGGACCATTTGGCTAATGACGCTACTTTAGTGGGTATAGAGTAAAACGAGTTGCTCAAACGGGATATAGTTTCAGCTAGGAAAAAATATGTTAGCCTAAATTGGGAAATTGAGTGGCAATCCAACTCTTTCATCTACTCCTCCAAGTGACAGAAGTCCCATCTCTCGGAAAATTTATACTATGTACGTTAGATGCCTTTTTGGACATGCTACAGTGAATGCTTACTTATATAAAATAAAACTTTCCGAAACTGATATACGTGAATGTAATGGCAGTTATGACGACCTTAACCACTGAATGTTTCAATGTCGGTATAATCAAGAAGAGATAAAATTTTTATTTCAAGCCATCTTCCACGAAAAAATCATTCTGCCGCAGAACGTTGCTTCTATTCTCTATTCAGGTAGTCGAAATTCAACTACAAGATCAATTTTATGGGAATTTTTCAAACGTACCAAACGGAAAATCTAAACTGCCCTGTTCAGTGTTGTTGTGTGAATCCGAAATGGTAGGACGTTAGTTGGTGTATTTCCTATTGTGTTTCCTTTTATGTCATTTACCTTTAACCGTTGCCTGTATTGTTTGTGTTAAAAAAAAGTCGCTATGAAGGGCACCTTAGCGTGAAGCATATGTTCCTGTTCAATCCTTTTTGTATAGTCACACAATAGTGTTTTCAATGTGAAGGTTAGGAAATTGAGTGAATGTGGTGCGAATGAACGAACGGTTAGGAAATTGTCATGAATTTGAAGGAAGTGTAGGAGATTGTCTTTTATGTATTCAACCTATATTGTCTGGCTAAATAGGTCTTGTACCTAAGGCCAAAAAAAACCGACTGAGAGTACAAGATGTAAGAGTTCATAGAAGCGCAACTTGCGGTAGTGTTCACTATTTATTACGTTCAAAAATACACTGCCCAATTCGAAGACAACATAGAGAAACACATGTAGACATAAACAAGACAGAAAAGATACAGGAACGAAGATACAACATCAGAAGACTAAATAAAGAAAGTACCCAAGATTTATTCAAAAATAGATTGGATGAGAAGCTACAAATTCCTGGCCCTAAGAATATCGACCAGTTATATGAACATTAGGGTGGAACGAAAAAGGCCAAAAAAATAAAAGAAAAATGATTGTGGCTATCGTTTAAAAGTTGTGTCAGGTAATGAAAACAAACGGTGCGAAAGCATTTTGAAATAAAAAAAATCTTGAGGTTCCATATTGGATTTGAAAAATGAAAAAAACAAAAGAAATATTTTTGTTGAAAAAATCGATTTGGCTGTAATCAACAGTCGTCTTTAGGATTGAAAAGCATCTTATGCAAAATTATTTTGAAATTAAACGATGTTTTCAGGTTCCAGAGGCGTCATTTGATAGGGTCAAGGGGGCATTTGCCCCCTCCCCCTGGCCCTGAAAATGACTGAAATTTACAAAAAATAGATCAATTTTGTATTATGTTTGCGTATATAATGTATGGTATATATAATGCTTGCCCCACCCCCATATCAAAATTTCAAATGACGCTCCTGTCAGGTTTCATAATGCCATTGAAGCTTGATGGTATGAAGTACGTGTTCCAAACAACGCCAGTTGTAGACCAAGTAGGTAGAGAAGGGAAAAACGCAGACGCAGATGTTACATCAATCTTGCAACCATTCACGCAGGCATAGTGACACAACAACAGATAACAGTAATGTTGAGTTTCTTATCTCACACAGACGTGTCGTATATAAACATATTCTTCGAAATGTCAACGCGAAGTAGTTTGAACTGTGAAATACTAGGAACAATTATTGGTGTTTTCAATGATCGTGTTTTACCCACTAAGTGTGACATTCTAAAGTGCTTTCTCTTTATTCGTAATAAACTTAAGTTGACATATAATAATAAAGATCCATCTATCGCCGACGCCTCGAATGCCGTTGCAACGAAAGTAGAACAAATATGGATAAAAGCTTCTATTCCAACATTATCGCATAAGCGCATTCAAGATATGATCAAAAATATTTATACAGAGTATCAAAAGCTGAAGCGATACACAAAAACTCAGCAAGAATCTAATTCATACAAAGAAAAGATTTGCCAGTTTCGAAATGAGTGTGAAAAGTTATTTGATATCGCGGCTTGCAAGTGCAACATGAGTGGAACACTGTGTGAGTGTACTTGTGATAAAACCAAGAAAGTACCACAAAATGAGCAAATTTTTCTTCAAGATCAACGATCGTGTAGAAAAATGGCAATTGGACCAGTCGATATTGCAGCATCTGCTGCAATAAGGAAGAAAATGGAAAGAACCACGAAGACAAAGGCAAGTTCTCAAAAATATAATACTGAAAAAATTGTTCTTAAAGCATGTACCGTTGATTCCTTAAATCGTTCCATAAGTAGCAACTTGTCTGACTCAAATTCTTCTGATGCAGATGATCATGAAGAAGAATTCATTGCCCCTTTGTCAACAGTTACAGTCCAACCATCTACGTCACAAATGCGGATTTGCTTGCCAAGTTTAGCTTCGGCGTGCGACAGAACCGGGGTCTCCGATCGTTCTGCTGCAATTATAGCATCAGCGGCCTTAAAAGATATGGGAGTTATAACTGTGACTGATACATCGAAAGTAATTGATAGAATGAAAATAAGGCGACAGCGTGCATCTCATAGACGTTCACTCTAGAAGCAGAAGGAGGGACTGTCAATCAGAAGTATATTTTTTAATGGGCGTAAAGACAAGACTGTCTTGCAACAAAAAAAGGCAAAAAGTTTTATAGAAAAGTAGTTACAGAAGAACATATAACAATTATTGAAGAACCAGGCTCTCGATATCTAGGGCATGTGTCTCCTTTATAAGGATCGGCTGCAAACATCGCGGATAGCATACAGACATTCATCCTAAAAAATAATATTGATATATCGAAGTTAAGCGCAGTTGGATGCAATGGTACGGTAGCGAACACTAGCCCTCAAGTAGGCGTTATAAGAAAACTGGAAGAATACTGCGGCACATCACTTCAATGGCTAGTATGCTTATTTCATTGCAACGAACTACCTCTACGTCATTTAATACAACAGTTAGATAGACGCACCAGTGGACCACTTGGTTTTTCAGGGCCAATAGGAAAACTTCTGGAGCGCTGTGAAGAGAAAGCTGTCGTCAATTTCGTTGCAATAGAAAACAACCTACCAGTATTATTGAAAATGATGAAATATGAAACAACAGACCTTAGTACCGATCAGAAGTACTTGTACCAAATCAGTCAAGCAGTTTCTGCAGGAAAATGTCCTAACGATTTGAGCCTTCAAAAACCTGGGAAAATATCACACGCAAGGTGGCTGACAGTTGCTAATCGGTTGCTTCGATTGTATGTTGGCACTGAATGTCCCAGCTCTCAATTAATTATGTTAGTAAGTTTCATCCAAAAAGTGTATGCACCAGTTTGGTTTTATATAAAACTGTATCCTAGCTGTTCTGATGGTTCGAAACATTTATGGCGAATGATCCATTATTCACGATTTCTACTAGTTGACCAAAGAAAAATTGTCGATGCAGTTATCCAAAGGAATGCTTATACGGGAGCTAGGACTACGCAGAGTGCTGAAAGCTAGACAAAGTAAGAAAGAAAAAAAGATCCGGAGATTTAAAATACCAACATTAAATTTTAGTGCTGAAGATTATATTGACTTAATTTCTATTTCTAAATGCAGTGTTACGGCTCCGCCTTTGCTAAAACATATTTCCAATGAAAATGTAAGGGATATGATTGATTCCGGAATCACAACAAAATAGAGGTCTTAAACTGCCCCTGTCATACCCAATCTGTCGAAAGAACTGTTAAGTTAGTAACTGAAGCATCAGCTGCTGTTTATGGACCAGGATCAAGGGATGGCTTTATTCGTTCAAGGTTGAAATCTAGGAATATTATGCCGTTTTTTAACACAAAATCAAACTACCAATTATAAAATGTATATTGTATAATAAAACAATTATTTTGATTAAAAAAACTAATAAATCTTTTAAATTTTATTTTTTTTTTTTGTTATTTCCAAAAATTTAAATTCAATATGGAACCTGAAGATAGGGTCAAATCCAAAAAATATTTTTTACAGTTTTATTATACATCAAAACGCAACTTTTCCACACTAGCCCCAAAAAAAATAATGACTTTTTCGTTCCACCCTAATGAACATATAAAAAACTGTTTATACGAAGCAGCAAATTGATGGGATAACAAAATAGAGGAAGAAATAAAATGAAAAAGATAACTATACCAACAATATTTAAGCTCCAAATCATTACAAGACAAAATATAATATAAAAAAAAATAAGCAAAAGTACAAAGGAAAATCTCTAAGAAAAAGAACGAGTCCTAGAAAACAAGCTGCTATTAAATAAATACTTATCTGGCAAGTGGCAAGAAGCAAGTAGCACGCGTCTAGCATGTTAATTAAAATTCAACCAATGAAAACGAATGATTTAGTTCACACCAAAATGACAGTGACGTCATTTATTCTAATCATTCGTTTGGATTGGTTACATTTTATATAACATGCTAGACGCGTGCTACCTGCCACTTGTCACTTGCAACGCCACTTTGGTGGGCGCTCTCAATTAGAGGAACCAGAAGCACAGAAAGCTGGAAACTTATAAAAAAAATTGAGAAAAGAATAAAGAAGTAATACAGAGCATAAAACCTGATGACTGGGAAGAGTATTTCAAAGAACTTTTGGTAGAGAATAGAGTCGAATTTCAAGAATATATCAAAACATAAAAATCAAAACCAAGATAAAATTTCTATAGTCGGCTCCTAATTTGTTGAAGAAATGTCCGTTTAATTCTACCAACATCTAACAAAAATATTATTCGCAAAAGAAGCATTTGGCAGCACAAAATTAATATTTTTCTAAAAAAGTAATAGGACAGACCACATTCGTAATAGTAAAAGAATATGTATATATCTAAAGACTTATTTGAAATTAGACGTTTTTATCAAAGCGGAAACTATAAGTCCGCAAAATTACCACGTTTCAGCAAACTTAACGAAATAATGTTAGTGTGTAATTTATTTAAAAACGCCGATAAAATGCAGCAGTTGAAGCGAGTCTAACTATTAGATTTGATCAATATGTTAAACTTCAAATTTTCCACGTAGTTATATTCTATTGGTTTTTACAATAAAAAATTTCTACATGTTCTTACATTGTGTATGAACTTTAGTGTACGTATTTGACTTCTAAAGAATTTAGACTGTAAAACACTAATAATAAAATGTGTTTACATAGATTTTATTACACATTCGTTAATATAAATTAAAATTGTGAGATGAATTGAATAGTTTCAAAAAACAATTAATGGACTTTTTTCACATGGCTAAAGAATAAGCTAGTAATAAAAAATTATTATCAAGTCGTATAAATTTAATTGGAAAGTTTTGTACAAAAATAATCTCCGTATATGCAAAAAAAATAAAATCCTTCTGTTTAAAATCTTAAGGCTGATTTTTTCAATGTGGTCAATCATGTCTTTTGATGTTATGAATATTATAATCAAGAATATTGCGTAAAGTTTAGCGAAAACAATGATAATTGCTTCAAGAAGAGTTCTAAAAAACTAGGAATTCTAGAAAACAGAGAGAGAATGTATTTACATTTATAATGTCTTCTTTAAAAAATCCAAGATAGGTACTGTAGGCGATAATATATAAGGTATTGAATCTCTTATGCTTAAATTTATCTTTCCTAATAAAACTGTTATTCGCCTTCTTGTTATCTATAAACCAAACATTTTTTTTATTTTCACTTAAGAAGTGTGTGAATTTATTAAAAAATGTAGCAGTAAAAAACAAAATTTAATCATTTGTCATCTCTAGGGTTATACTTTTTATTTTTACTTCCTGAAAACTGGTACGTTATTAGGTACGTTATCTCAGGTCGTTGTGTTGATTGTTATTTTCCTTTCCTTTAAACAGTTCCGTTAGGTATCTTTTCCATTCGTGTGCTGGTAGGTTATTGTATTTCTTCAATTCTGATATTTCTTTCCGTTGGTTTCTTATGAATCTCTGTTATATTTGTTAATATCTTAATCTTAATGTTAATAATATCTTAATCTATATCTTAATCTTAATATTTGTTTTTTTATACCACAGAAGTCGCTTTCCATCCTTTTTGTAAACTGTTTCCAGTTTTCATTTTTTGTTCTTCTTACCAACCGCTTTATGTTCATTTCGTATTTTTCTATAGGTGTCGCGGGATTCTGGAGTATTTGATGTTTTGTACTTCGTGTAGACTTCTCGTTTTTCTTTACTTTTTTCTTTTCTGAACCATGGTGTTCAAAAGAGCATCGTTCACTAGCATGAAGCAAATTTTCACCTCTAAAATCCTCACCTTACCTCTCAAAATTCGACTTCTGAAATGTTATGTATTCCCAGTTTTGTTATATGGAATGGAGTCGTGGACAATGACCGCAACATTGATGAAAAAAGTAGAAGCCTTCGAAATGTGGGCTTACCGACGTATGTTACGTATATCCTGGACCGAGCATGTGACCAACGAAGAGGTACTACGCCGGATAGGTAAAGAGAGAGAGCTAGGAATAAGTATAAAGAAAAGAAAGTTGGAATACTTGGGTCACGTTATGAGACATAATAAATATAGAGTACTACAGCTGATCGTTCAAGGGAAAATAGACAGCAGAAGGGGCCAGGGAGGAGAAGACACTCGTGGCTCCAAAACTTGCGGCAATGGTTTAGATTGTCATCTGATGAACTATTCAGATTTGCCGTAAACAGAGTCAGAATAGCCATGTTGATTGCCAATGTTCGGAACGGACAAGGCACATGAAGAAGAAGAACCATGGTGTATTGTTGTTTCGTTTGATCAGTATGACTTTTCGTTTTCCTAGAGCTTCTGTTGCTGCTTCTTCAATGTTGTTTTTAATATTCTTCCAGCTCGCGTTTATATTTTCGATGTCGTCCATTTGTTTCAGCTGTACCTTTTCTGCTAGCCTGCTTTGGTACATTTCTCTTGTAGAGTCGTTCCAGAGTGATTCTACATTGAATTTTTCCTCGGTGATTTCCTGTAGAAAATTTTGTTTTGATATTATTTTCATTCTTATCTTCGCTAGTACTAGTTTGTGTTCACTCCCTGCATTTGCAGAGTTTAATGTTAGGATATCTAGAATCTATTTTGGGTGGATTTTTCTATTAGTGACTAAAACATCAATCATAGATTAATTACTATTTAACTGGTAATAAGCCACAATTAAAGATATAAATACGTTTATTTAAAATTCAATACGAAAACAAAATGTAAGATCTAATAATAAACAGACCTTATACAAAATTAACAAAAGATCCCACAAAGCCTTTGGAAAACAAAGTATATAAAACTTTATTCAAGTTTAAAGATTTTTTAACAAGTTATCAGAGAGGATTAATTACACCTCATCACAGTAAGACTCCTCATTTTTATGGAGTACCGAAAATTCATAAAACGAACATACCACTTAGACCCATTTGTAGTACCATGAATTTTCCTTGTAGTGAACTATCAAAATTTTTATTAAATATTTTAAAACCATTTACAAATAAAAATGACACACTCATAAAAAATACACAACATTTTTTAAATAAATTATTAAATATTGAATTTATTTCAAATAATACTTTGGTAAGTTTTAACATAAATAGTTTATTTACGAATGTGCCATTAAATAAGACTTTAAGTATAGTCAAGACAAAATTAGAGAGTGATGATTCATTGGCAACTAGAACAAGACTAAACATGTCGGCAATAATAGAGTTATTAACATTATGTACTGATAATACATATTTTCAACTAAATAATGAATTCTATAAACAAAATTTTGGTCTAGCAACGGGCTCTAGTTTATCTTCATTCTTAGCCGTTATATTTATGGAAGATTTTAAAACAAATATCATTTATAAACAAAATTTAAAACCCACAGTATGGTGGAGGTATGTAGATGATGTATTCTCAATATGGCCTCATGGATCAGATCTAAATGATATAAACGATAAAGAAGAGACAATAACATTTACCATGGAAAAGGAATATAATAACACGCTACCTTTCCTGGATGTTTTAATCTCTAAGAACCATACTGGATATGAGACTCAAGTGTATAGAAAACCAACACACACCAATAGATATTTATGATTTCAAATCAAATCACAATATTAATGTAAAAAAGGGAATAATTAAATCCTTATACAATAGAGCCAAAATTACTTGTTCTAACGAAAATTCGTTGTTGGAGGAGAAACATTTGTTAACATCTGTTTTATTAAAAAATGATTATCATTTATTGTTTCTAAATAAGGAATTTTCAACAATAGATCGAATAGAACAGAACAACTTAGAACGAGATCTTACACCATACACAAGGAATAATACGAGGAAAATAACAATACCGTACATAAAAGGATTATCAGAAAAACTTAAAACGATAGGAAATAAATTCAACATTTCAACAACATTCAAAACAACAAACACGTTGAGATCTATTTTGTCCAAAACTAAACCTAACAATGAACAAGAAAGGACAAAGAATTGCATTTATAAAATATCTTATGAATGCGATCAGTTTTATTTAGGTGAAACATCAAGGCCATTAAATGTTAGAATAAGTGAACATCAATCTTATATTAAAAATAGAAAATTTGATAGATCTCAAATATGTAAACACGCATGGGATAATGAACATAGGGTTCAATGGAATAATTCAAATGTAGTCCTAAAAGAAACTGATGGTAAAAAAAAATCAAAGAAGCGGCTCTAATTATGCTAAATGAGGTCAATTGTATCGCAAATTCCTCGGCAGAATGTAGTAGGATCTGGTTACCAATATAGAAAGAGGAAGTTATTAATAAGAAAATACCAATATTAGTAAGTCAGTAACATATAGAAGATACATCATTTATGTTTTTTAAATAACCAAACATGTAAAATCAGAATTTTGGTGTTTATTGAAGGTAAACTAAATGCACGAACAAATACTTACCATGTCGGGCTAGTATTATGAGGTTTTTTCCTGGTTTTTCCGTCAGAATTTACTATGGAATCACTAACAGGAGAATTTTACTGTCATCATGTCATGTGTTTGCCTTTTTAAAGACGAATTACATACTATGATTTTTTTCTGACGGATATTCTCAAGTTAAAGTTGATTTCATGTAATCGAATGAACTATCTTATAAGTAAAGTCATCCCAGGAGCGCAACTCAACAATATTAGCAATATCATTTTAAAGTCGTCTACTTTAAAATGCATAATGTATGTCTGAATTGTAAATATAAATGAGTCAGATAAAATTAAATTATTAGAAGAATTTTTCACAATGTAACAAAAAACAAAATTTGTTCAATTTACTGTTTGTATTTTGAGAACGATTTCCAAAGTGGAAATTGAAACGTCAATAAGCGTATTTTTATCTTTAATTGTGGCGTATTACCAGTTAAATTGTAATTAATTTAAAATGCCACAAGAAAATAGCTTCAGAACAATATCAATAATAGATTTGTGCCCCCTGAAGTTTTCAAATGTATATTCATACCGGAGCTTATGGTCGAAAAATGTATTATTGATTCTCAGTTCGTTAAAAGCACCCGAGATTGTCCAAGAGTTCTCCATTTGCATTGGCATGATTTTCATTAAATCTTTGTTTTGCTCCTGGAACTATTTCATCTCCGATTTGTGCAAAAAAGTCGCCGACAAGAATTAAGGGGTTTTTATGAGGTATTTCATCCAGTATGGTTTGCAATTGTTCATAGAATGCCTTTCGTTCCTCCTTAAGTTTGCGTCCTCGGAGCTATATAGCAGGAACAACCTGTAATTTATTTTAAATTTGAAATCTGCTTCACTTCCACATCACAATAATGTAAAGTTTTATTATATTATACTGGGTATTTAAAAAATTATAGCCAATATTACCTGAAAATCGTATCAAGTTTAACTCCATTAACAATTAAAAAGAAGTATATGAACATTGATTTATTGCAACCATAGTTTTTTAATAATTGTTAAAAATTATAAAACATATTCGTTTTCATAATATTCGTCAAATCAATTACAGGGTAAGTCAAAATGCAAGTACATTATTTTCTTGGGAATTTTTATTAGAATACCCTGTATTTTATATCACTATTGAAAGTATTAATTTGGTAGATATGTTAACGTTTACTAATATTTATTGTGAGTTGGCCATGATTAATTTGTCAGAAACTGACAGTTTGACATTATTGTTTATTAATTCAGCAACAATTATTATTTAGTAATTCAGTAATTAATTCAATTTAAATTAGCAATAATGAATTTTACTACTGATAAAATGGTAGATATAATCTATATATTGGGGGAATGTAATAAAAATTCACTACTATCAACTAGAATTTATCAAGAACGGTTTCCAGATAGGCGACAACCTAGACAAGATACATTTGAAAAATTGAAAGATCGATTTAACCGCACTGGATCAGTGAATTATGAAAAACATATAAAACAAAAAATTATGAACCAAAACTACTGTGACAGAGGAAAACGAAATGAGTGTGTTGATGGCAGTTACAGAAATCCCACACACAAGTATAAGGAGTATTTCCAATGAACAAGAACTTAGTTACTACTCTGTTCAAAACATTCTATCTAAAAACAAGATGCACCGTTATCATATTCAAAAGCACCAAGAATTAAATGATGATGATTTTCAGAAACTTTCAGTACTTTGTGAATGGGCCTTAGAAAAAATTATTGAGCTGAGAGATTGTTTTGATTATATCCTATTTGGTGATAAAGCTACATTCCATGGAAACGATTCTGTTAATAGGCATAACTTTCACTACTTTTCAACAAATAATCTATACCACATAGTAACACTGGCTACAAGCGGCCCAGTGTAGAGAACACTGGAAAGAACTGAGGGAGGCCTATGTCCAGCAGTGGACGCGATTGGCTGATTGATGATGATGATGACATAGTAACACTAGTAGTCTAGTCAAACAAGATGGTCTCTAAATGTGTGGGGAAGTATCGTCGGTAATCATGTAGCAGGACCATATTTTTTTGAAGGTAACTTAAATGGTGAGATTTATTTAGATTTCATTGTAAATCAGTTACCGATATTGTAACAAGAGGTTCCAATTAATATACGTGAACAAATGCGGTTTCTACATGACGGTGCTTTTGCGCACCACAACGAATTAGTACGTGCTGAACTTAATAAGCAGTTTGGTGAAAGATGGATTGGAAGGGATGTACCGGTAAGATGGCCCCCAAAATCACCAGAATTCAATAAAATGGACTCATTTTTTTTGGGGTTACGTTAAGAACGAAGTATATTTAATACTTCCAACAACAAGGGATGATATGAAAAATAGAATCCGAATTGCATGTCAAAATATTTCTTCACAAATGCTTAGTAATGTAAGCAACTGTTTCAATGACTGCTTTCAAGTATGCATAGATGTTTTAAGAGGGAATTTTGAACATCTTTCTTAAGTAAGATAAGTTAAAATTACTGTTGTTGTTTATTTTTTTATGTGTTGTTATTATTACTTTTTTAATTTTCCGTCGGTTATTTTTAATAAATTTTATTTGAAATAACTTATTTTATTTTCTGTGTCGTTATTTCGTTACTAAATTAATAAACACTAATGTCAAACTGTCAGTTTCTGACAAATCAATTATGGCCAACTCACAATAATTATTGCTAAACGTTAAAATATTACGATTTTAGTACTTTTCGATAGTGATATAAAATACAGGGTGTTTCATTTAAAATTACCAAATAATGTACTTGCATTTCGACTTACCCTGTAGTAATTGTTTTGACGAATATTATAAAAACGAATATGTTTTATAATTTTTAACAATTATTAACAAACTATGGTTGCAATAAAGCAATGTTCATATACTTATTTTTAATTGTACGTGGAGTTAAACTTGATACGATTTTCAGGTAATATTGGTTATAACTTTTTAAATACCTGGTATAACATAATAAAACTTTACATTGTTGTAATGTAGAAATAAAGCTGATTTTAAATTTAAAATAAAATACAGCGTGTTCCATTAAAAAAAAACATAAGTTTGGTCTGCCACTATCATATGGAACACCCTGTAAGATTGTAACTAATTTTAAAATGTGGAGTTTAAAACTGCCTACAATTTTTGTTAATAACTTTTGTTTGTAATTTTTACTATAACAGATCTACTGAACTTCCTCACACTAATTAATCATCCTGTATATGATATTTAATTTTTGGTAGGCCATTGTGATATTCATATGTATTATTCTTTCGGAGATATAACGGCAGTTATTTTTGTTGTCTTTAAAAGTTTTATGGTCAAGTATGCCTACGCCTGCTCGTGCTCGTTCTTCTTTCTTCACCCCACTGTATGCTAGAAAATATTGGTTACAATTTTTTGGCCCTCACCTTTCTTCTTGGTTTCTTGGATTGCACAAGAGTGCAATGCAATGCTGTGTTTTATTTATTAGTTTTTCTATTATTTCTTGATCTTTGTTGTTAAAATGAGTAATGTTTCATGTTGCTAATCTGATTGTGGTCTTATTTTTCCTTCTTGTTTCCCTTTTCTTTGCATGGTTCGTCTTCTTAGGTTCCGTCTGGTTTCAACGCTTTATATCGATTTTTTGAGCCTTGTATTTTTTTACTCTGGGTAGGATTCTAACCTGGCTCATCAACCTTGCTCTTGGGATCGGCTCTGGGCATAAACGCGATAATGTTCAATATGGTATTAAAATTAATGACATCAGTATTGATATTTTGTAGAACGCGGTGTTAATTGCACATAGTTACGAAGAACTTTAACATCTAATCAATAGGATTACCACAACAAAGATGATGAATATGGACTGAAGTTAGAATATGACCTATATCTCATAGATAAGTGTAATGGATGTCAGTAAAACGCCAATACAACCAGATATGGTAAGAGCGTATGGAGAAGAACTGAAAAGAATCAACAGTATCACTTATCTAAGACATTGTAATACATATAGAGAAGGCCAGAGCTGCATTTTTTAAGATGAAGAAAATCTTAGGTGGAAACAATATTACCTTGATATTAAAAATTAGATTAATAAGATGTTGTGTTGTCTATTTCTTTGCATGGTGTCAAAGGTTAGACTTTAACCAATACACTTCTAAGAAAACTTAAAGTTTTTGAAATATGTGTGTATCTGAGAATGCTACGAATAAGTTGGGTAGACAGAGTTACTAATACACTGTATTTATTATTACAAAGCAAGATAGATGGAAGAGAGGGCTAGGTCGAAGACAAACGTAATGACTTAAAACCTAAGAGAATGATTTAATAGATTCTCTGCATCCTTTTTCTGGGCTGCTGTCAACTAAATTAGTATAGCAAGTTTGATAGCCAACGTATGATAATCGAGCAGGGTATATAGGGCAAGAAGATATATAATATATATTTAACAAATTTTTAAAATACTTTAACATTTTTTACATAATATAACATATTTTTGTTTCTTTAACTCTTTAACTTTTTATTTTTTTTTTTTAACTCAACACCAGATAATATTCAATACATACGGGTCAAATAATTTCTAAGGACTGTAAACATTAAAAGTAATAATATTAATAAAAATTGTTTATGTTTAAAGAAGTGTAATATATAAAAAATACTCACCACCAGCATATAAATATCAAACAAGATGGCAGTCAAAAGGAAACACTCTAATCCCGCTCTCTTCTGTTTGACACTGAAACTCTGATAAAGTTTCTCCAAGGATGGGTCCGTGAACGTGTTAAACAGGTAACAGGTTTCCTTCATTTTCCCAGACGATTTCTGGTCCTCCATCTTGGCAATTTCCGGTATATTATATCGCGTAGAATCCGCAGCAAAGTATCAAATTTTGAGTTAAAATCAGAGAGTTTGTGATGCACATTATTTAATTTTTATTTTGTATCGAATCTACAAATAAACCAAAAAGTTTGCTTTGATTCGAAGCCGAGGTGACGTGCACAAGTTTATGTATGTTAATTTGAAATAATGCTTATTAAAACGGTAGTATATTAATATAATGATTTTAATTTTATGATATATATCTTTCTGAAAAAAGAGTCCATTATCTGGCTAAATGTAGTTGCTAATTTGTATATTTTTTTTATTTTACGGATTTTTCACCAGAAAAGCAATAAAAATATAACAGTGTTTTGCATTATAAATTTTATAATAAAATTAATGTGAGACTCGTATTATGATGTTAAAAAAGTGAATGTTTATAAAAAAAATGACAATTAAATGCAGTTTAAGTATCTTAAAGCTAGATTTTAAAATTATATTTTAAATAAATTATTAAAGAAGCTAATCATTAGTCGGAGATTCAATAATTTAATATAAACTTTCACCATTTATTTTGTTCGCGAAATAAATGGTTTTAATGTAGGTACGATGTCAATCTTGAAAAAGTGTAGTTTTTTGCTTTATTTTTATGGATTGACACTTGGAATAAATACTACACTCACCGGCAAAATTAACGGAACACCTTAAAATTGGGACATGTTAGATGTCTCGAATTTCCTAAACCTGTTATCCGATTTTAGTGATTTGATTTTTTTTAGTATGTTATAGGTATATTATTTAAGAATATCGATGTAATAATATTGTTGCTAGACAGGTCAATGTCATTTTATACCGGGTGTAACAATCCATTCTGTGTTTTTTCCTTAAAGTTCGGAATACCCTGTGGAATATTTTAGCATATATAAAATATTGAAATTAAAACTGAATTATAGCCTCACGCTTTCTTAACATTTTCTTTTTTGATTCATTTGCTTATGTTTGATAATAAAAAAGTTAGGTACGTTAACAATTAGCCATGTTTTTCATCAATAAATCCTCATTTTCTGCTTAGTTTAAAAACAAGCCTAAAGTAGGCTATGAGAAGTTAACAATTTAATGCACACAGCGGCAAATTTATTAATGCAATATTTCTTTATATTTGTATTTTATAGACTATATCTACATAGCTTTGAAAGCTCCTTGTCACAAGAAAGTCTTAAATGTCAAAATTAATTTGTTTATTTGTATTGTGTTTTACATTCTACAGTCATTCTGTCTGTTCGTAACAAGTACAAACTTGTATTTAATTGAGTGCACAATAAGAAAGAGACTTAAAGAAGCCGGTCTCAAGTCATATGTGCCAATAAAATCTCCCAGACTCCAGAGACACCATCGTTTAGCACGACTACAATTTGGTCGAGTACATCAAAATTACCACTGGAGTCAAATTATCTTTACGGACGAGAGCCGTTTCTGTGTAAATTACATCGACGGTAGAGAAAGATTGTATTAACGCCAAGGAGAACGAAATGCCCCTTTCAATTTTACTACGACCGTACCTTTTGGTGGAGGTTCAATTATGGTGTGGGGCGGTATATGTTTGGGAGCAATAACAGAGTTAGTGGTGATTGATGGTGGAGCATTAACAGCAGATAAGTATATCAGAGATATTCTCCAAGACCATGTGGTACCTTTTTCACCATATATTGGCGAAAATTTTATTTTATAGTGTAAGAGTGTAAGTGTAAGATATTTCTTATTACAAGTGGGTATAACAACGATGAATTGGCCAGCTTGTTCCCCAGACCTAAACCCGATAGAGGATAGGTGGGACATGCTAGGCAGAAAACTTAGGGCACGGGTTCCTGCTATTCAAAACAGAGAAGAAGTCACAATTGCAAAAGATTGAGGAATGGGAGAGGCTGTCCAACAACTGATCGATAGAGTTATCAGAAGTATGAGAAGACGAATAACTGCAGTTGTAAGGGCTCGTAGGGGAAACACACGCTATTAAAGCCAAAAAAATGCATAAAAAAACAATTTAATTTCAAACTGTACAATAAAGTTAATGCATTTAAAATCCGTATTTTGTTGAGTCTGACATCTTTGTGTTTTATTTCTTCTTAAACAGGTTTTATATTGTACTACCATTGTAATATAAATTCAAAATACTTCACCAACATTCGTATTATATTATCTAAACAGTATATAGACTAGAGAGAAAATACTCAGATTTTATGGTTGTTCCTTTAAATATGCTGGTGAAACTAAGAAGAAAATGAGCATTTATTGATGAAAAACATGGCTAGTTGTTAACGTACCTTACTTTTTTATTATCCAACACAAGCAAATGAATCAAACAAGAAAATGTTAAGAAATCCTGAGACTATAATTGAGCTTTAATTTCAATATTTTATATATGGTAGAATATTCCACAGGGTGTTTCGAACTTTAAGGAAAAAACACAGTATGATTGTTACACCCGGTATAAAATGACGTTGACCTGTCTAGCAACAATATTATTTCATTGATATTCTTAAATAATATACCTATAACATACTAAAAAAATCACTAAAATCGGACAACAGATTTAGGAAATTCGAGTCATCTAACATGTACCATTTTTAAGGTGTTCCGTTAATTTTGCCGGTGAGTGATATAAAATACGTATACAAATATGTTTCTAAAATATGGCGGACGGAGCGACTGTGCCGTCACTTCACCATCGAGCAAAAAGACAAAAGAGGGAATCTAATCATTACGAAAAGGAGACGAAAGTTCAAAAAACTGCCCTCTTAATATGACGGATATATCCGGAAATGCAAAGGCGCCAAATTTAAATTTTCCGTTATTTATTAACATTAGCTATAAAATATGTTCCAGAATGTGCTTAGAAGAGAAAGTTTTAATTAAATTTAACGATAATAGTCTAAAATGTGACACAATTGTTAAAAAAAACTTTAATATAAATAAAATTTCATGTGACAGTTGAAACAAACAATAATATACAGTCATGCGGGGTAACTTTGATCCACAGGGTCTAATTTTGTACCATTTACTTTTTTTGATATTAGTGTACGTTATAAGTAGTATTCTTGCTGTTAAAACTGTTTAATTTGGATAAATTGCAATAGATGTTTCTGTCATTGACATTTCCGTTTAGTTTAAAGGCGTCTGAAATGTTTTATTGTCTCAACCTTGAGTTTTTATACGGTCTATGAAGTGCTATGTTATCAACAATAATATAAAGTGATCAGTTATAGCAATTCTATGGAAAAAGTAAGTATGCAGGGTATTTTAATTATTTTATTAATGATTTAGGATCACTTTCGGTGCATCAGAGCTTCAAGTTTCATTAAAATAACTGATTTCCCGAAATGTTGAGAAAATAGATACACAGTCTACATACTGGGGTCCGTCGATATGGGACTAAAAGCCGATATACAGAGCAACACCTACAAACAGTACTAGAACAGGTTAAAAGTGGAATTCTGAGTGAAAGGCAGGCCTCAAAACAATACGATATCCCGTGTAATACAATTTGAAATAAATTAAAAAGTAAACATTCAAAAACGAAGAAAGACCTACAGTATTTTCTTAAGAAGAAAAAATGTCGATAGCTAAGCATGTTATTTCTTGAAGTGATAATGGAATTCCAATATCATTGTTTGATGTGAGATGCATTGCACAAAGTTGGCCAAATTCTCAAGGGGGGAAAGTATCACAGTTTAAGGAAAATTTGACAAGCTGGGATTGGAGCCAATTATTTTTGGATAGAAACCGCACAGAACTTGCTCAACGATTTCAAACGAATATTTGGAGAAGGAGAGCTCAAGTAAATGAAGAAATAATAAGTAAGTTTTTGGATAACTTAGAAATTTCTGATGTCGCATGTAACAATATTTACAATTACGATTAAACAGTGTTTGTTAAGGTAGTACGATCTTGATAGGCGACAACGTGTCAGCCGTATTTTAATAAAGACATTAACACTTGCAAGGGAACATAATGTTCGTTTAATATTTTTCCCTACAAACTCTACCTACTTACTACAATCGCTGGAAGTGGGGTATTTTGCCAGTCTTAAAACATATTGGCGCCAAATTTTAACGCAGTGAAGAGCGATCAAGGGAGGAAGAAAGACAGTAGAACTCTAGACCTCGGAAAGGACACTGAAGCTCGTAATCTCAAAAAAGGGTTTGAGGCTTCAGGAATTTATCCCATTATCAGACTAAAAACTTCTAATTGCTAAAACAACCGTTGTATGGTCCCGTTGTACTTTTTTCCAATTATTGCTATTTTTTCAACAATAAACATTAAATTTTCAATTTCTATCTAACGAAATATTGTGTAAAATTGAATAACGAAACTTTTAACTTTTTATAATTTTTTCTCTAGGATCAATATTTTCCGAATTATAAACGAAAGTACGAGCAAAAAAATGAAAAATTTTGGTTTGGTTTTGGCAATCATGGTTCTGAAACTGTGTTATTGTGTAATTTCCATATTTTCCACTATGCAGACTCAATGAATTTAAATAAAAATTTTAATTAATACTATATTAAGTTTGACATTTCGACTTCCATTGTATAAACTGACCAAAACCTATATTAATAGGTATTTTAAGAAAAATTTCCAAGGTGACAGTCGAAACGTCAAACTTGATGTACTTTTAATTAAATTTGTGGTTTATTCCTATTAAACATACTAAAAAACTATTCTGTCAGTTCTTTTTAAAACTTATAGTATTCTGTTTTGTTTCTCCTTCAGAAATCATGACCAAATTTAGTCCATTTGAATATCCTTAAATATAACAATTAAAATACACATATTCGAAGACTAATTTATATCACCACAATGACAAATCATTTCTCTATATTATAATACCACTTATTATGGTTTACTAATTATTAAACTGCACCACATATTATCGATGTTGGTATTAATAGGACTACTGAATAATAGAGTTGGTCACTGACATGTTGGCAGTGACTTACAAAGGATGAGATTAGTATATACGTTATGAGTAATTCAGTCTGTTTGCCGTTGGCAAATAGAAAATAGCACTTGAGGAATATGATTCAGCTTACTACTATATACCGTTTTAGGCACGATGATAGTTGGTATCTGATTTTTAATAATTTTTTTATTATTAAAAAAAGAAATTAAGGTTAAACAACATGCATTTAAGTTGAATACTTAAATTTATCTATAAATTAAATGTAATTAATTGTCAATATATTAGATATTTAACAGCGAGTTCTTATATTAAATAATAATGTTGTCCAAGTGTGCAAGTAACATGTGCTCCATCTACTTCCTAATAGTTCCTATTTCAAAAGTCTTGCCATACTGGTTCAAATGTGTCGGGGGAAATTGCCCTACATGGTTCAACAATTCGTTGTTTCAAAATGACAATATTGTCGGGCGCTGTAGCGTAGATTTTAAATTTCAAGTATCCCCACAAAAAAAATCTAATGGTGTAAAGTCCGATGACCGAGCTGGCCATTCTATCATATTTCGTTATCCAATTTATCTACCACGATGTTCTTCATCTAGGTAACGTCTTACTGAACCATAATGGTGTGCAGGAGCACCATCTTGTCGAAACGTTATTTCCAAGTTGCCAAATTCATCTGGATTATCCTCCAGAATTTCAAGTAGTAAGGGTTCAATTGCATTTTGTAACATATACAGATTCAATTCACCGGTTTATTTTTTAAAAATATGCACAACTATGTGGTGTCCGAAAATACCTGCCCAACATTTATTTTTTTTTTTTTTTTTTGAAATATGTATTTCATGAAAGACGTGAGGATTTCTGTCACTAAAATACATCTCATTAGGTGTGTTAACATTTCCGTTGAGAGAAAATCTACTTTCGTCTTTAAAACAAATTGTTTTTGTGTACTCGGGCATTTGGTTAATTTTATTGGACATATTTTCACAGAATTCTAGTCTTCGGTCGGGGTCATCATCTGAAAGTTGGTGCAAAATTTTTAATTTGTATGGATGAAATTTGTTTTCAGCCAATACTTGGTGTATTGTCTTTTGTTTGGTTCCATAGATAGATTTAACTTGGGCTGTAGAAGAAGTGGTTCACTACCATTTCTGAAATTATGTCAATTTTTTTGTCAACACTAATTCTTGATCGACCAGATCGTTTGACATCTTAAACACTACCTGTTTGTTTAAACTTCCGAAGAAGCTTCTTTAAATAATGTCTCGATACAAGCGATCGGGGTATCTCTCATTAAAAAGACGTTCCGCTGCATGGAAATTATTTCCATATTCACCAATTATTAACACAGCTGCTACTTTGTCGGCTACAGTACGTACCATTCTGCCTTTGTAAAATATAAACGTCTTGATAAACAATAATCAAACTAAATAATAATTAAGAACAACTACTTAAAAACAACTTGTCTAAAGTTGAATTGAATAAGCAGAAACAGAAACTAAATATTGAGATATAAACGGGTTTGCAAACTAACAATAATAAGAGGACTGACAATACTAAGAAGAAAAAGAAACTCAATATTAAGCTAAACGCTTTTGCCGAAAAAAAAAACTAGAGAATTGGCAAAAGTCAATTTTTTGACAAACAACCAAAGGCGGACAGACAAAGAATTTTTATTAATGAAATGCCCAACTAGAATTTAAGTATTTATTTAATTTATTCGTTAAAATCATCTTAAATCCAAACAAAATTAGTATGATTGAATAGGTATATTAAAATAATTTTATTTTCGTATAAAATACCTGTTATAACAGGTAATTTTATTTCATTCAATCGAAAACTTAGTAAAAGTTAATTTCAAGCACTAATGGCTTTAAAAAACAATAAAAGACAATAATTCTCCTTAACAGATTATCAACATTTTTCTCCAATAAACCACGTCTACGCAAACCTTTCTACCACCGAATCAAAATGGATCTGTCATCTCTGAACACCACCTTACCTCCTTGCTTTCCCGTTAGTTTTGAACCTGCTGCACCATGGACTTTGAGAGTACTTAAAATAATAACTAACATCATTGGACAAACACACTATTAACCATAGTATAATACATCAAAATCTGCAAAACTTATTATCAAAATATACAAATTTCTCTCAAATTTATACAGATGCTTCAAAATCAACAGATGGCGTGGGAGCAGCAGTTATATCCTCTAATATGTGTCAAAAATATAAGTTGCCAATACACTATAGTACTTTTAATGCAGAATTATATGCCATATACGAGGCACTCAAAGGTATTATATCCTCACCAAATCAGAATTATATAATTTTGACTGATTCACTGAACTCACTACAATCTATAGGAAGAATATACCCAGAGAATCATATAAAACAAAATCTGATAGAGATAGAAAATTGTAATAAGGAGGTAATCTTTATTTGGATCCCATCACATATTGGTATTAGAGGCAATGAAGAAGCAGATAAGTGTGCGCGTGAAGCCGTTAACTCAGCTGACTCTATTATTGTGAAATACGTGATAGTCAGTGATGATTCAAGTGTTATCAAATCGCGGATCCTAAGTGAGTGGCAAAACCGGTGGGAATTTTCAGTGTCTAATCTTTGGAATATTAAACCGAACATTAAACCATGGAGATATTTCCCCACTAAAAGAAGGGATCAAGTGACAATAGCTCGTCTTAGATTAGGTCATACCAGTGCCACGCACAAGTTCTTAATTACTAAAGAATCCGAACCAAAATGTGAGCAGTGTAATGTTAAACTCTCGGTGAAACATGTTGTTGTAGACTGTCCAGTTTTCTCCACAGCAAGAATTACTTATGGTATCTCAATAAACTGAGAGAAAGCACTTGGTGCAAATTGTTCATTCACAAATATGTTAAATTACTTAAAAGCTATTAATTTTGTTAATATATAATTTAATATTGTAAATCTGATTCTCGCTAATAACCTTCGGGTTGATGCGAATTTGTAAATAAAAAAAAACAATAATTCTCTTGTTTGCAATGAACTAAAGTTAACGTTTTATTTAAGTAAAACCAACTAAAACTCTCTTCTATATATGTCTGTTAAGGTTGTTTTCGGATTAAGAATTATAACGTTCATTTACTCTGAGTCTAAAACTTCCCTTCGGCTGAGTATGGAACAATCCAATCTGAATTGTGCTAGGGTTAATTTTTCTTCTTATCTCATATGTCCAGTCCGTCACTGTTTATTTCTTCGTATTTGCAGAAGGTTTGTGGTGTTGAGGCACGCAAGGCGGTGAGACATGCGATCTTGCCGTTCCTAGGGGTTTATAGCGAAAGGATGGAATGGCGACTTTATTAATTATCGTTTCTTAGCATGCCGAAGTACGCTACTACGGGTTTTATTACTTTTCTTTGAGAAAGTTCGTATCCAAATAATAACTTTAATAGCCTTATCAAAATACAGTTAAGAATGTTAACCCTAGATCAAAGTATATTTGGAACAGTTATTGATTACAATATATCGTAAAAACAAATGAAAGAATATAATATTCTAAATAATATAAGTTATTTGTTTTTTTTTTTACTTTATAGCAGAATGCTAAGACGAGCGTCACACAAAAAGCATCACGAAATGAAATAGCATTTCGTGGTTTGCAGTTACATTAAACAGTTGGAAGAGCCCATTTACGAGATGAAGGGAGTCCGTTATACAACATGTAATATAGACTGGGAATCTGTTTTTGAGACATTAGAAGTAGATAATCAGTGGGATGCTTTTATGAGTATAATTCAGAAAAATTTTATACAATGTTTTCCACTCCAAGAGATAAATACAGCAAATAAAAAAATCACAAAGCACTTTAAAAATGATAATATAAAACATTGTAAATCGAGGCTTGATATTTTGTTTACACTGTCTACCAATAATACTGATTATAAACATATTTACAGGACAGAAAAACGCAAATACAATTCTTTACTCACTCAATCTCGAAAGAACTGTTATAAAGAACGAATTAAAAATAGCGAAAATAAAACTAAAATGGCTTGGCAATTGGTAAAAGAGATTAAGGGTAATTTCAAAAATCAAGGTATTGTTTGTGTGTAGGGTGACCCTTAGGTGCTTTCTAATGAAATAAATCAATTTATGGCAAATGCAGCGCCAGAAGCTGTAAAAAAAATAAAGGATGTAAAAAATTTTCGATTGATAGCCTAGATTATGTTCTTTTATTACAAAAATTACATCTTTATGGAATACAGGGACCGCCATTAAAATGGATAAAACCTTTTTCTCAAAGATAGGTCGCAAAAGGTATGCCTGGAGAAAAGGGGATGTAAGGTTTACTCTGAACCGATCAATTTAAAATTAGGTATACCACAGGGGAGTGTCCTAGTGCCTTTTCTCTGTTTGGTCTACATAAACGACCTTCCAAATGCGGTGATTAGTAGTTCCTCAAACTATGTGCTATTCTTAGAAAAAAAACTTTAGAAACACTCCTCACAGTGGCAGAGCAAATTCTAAACAAGGCTGAACAGTGGTTCAGTGGAAATCGGTTGTTGCTTAATGCTGATAAGACAGTTTTTGTCTACTTGAGAATCAGCCAGTCAAATACTTACTAATACTAAATTTGTACCAGGGGGAACAAATACAAAATTAAACCAAAAAACTAAATGGAACCTGCTACTCATTAAGAGTGTTAAAGAGCTATCTAGACCAGGGGATTTTACTATCAGTATATTATGCAAACTTTTATTCTGTTATGCAATATGGAGTAATCTTCTAAGGTGCTGCTGTAGATAGCTCAACTGTCTTAATAGTCCAAAAAAAGGCAGTCCGGGTGGTCTTAGGACTAAAGGCGGGATAATCCTGTAGAGGCCGATTCAAATCACTCAATGTACTCACTTTCTCAGCCATCCATATCTTTGAATGTATTATGTTCCTTTTTAAATTTTTTTTTTGTTTTATCACCTGCTTTCCAATCATGATTGGGAATATAATACATGAATATAATACATGATGGCGAATTTGAATTCGCCACTTCACAGATTGTCTATAACAGACAGAAGTCCTTTATAGGCCTGTGTTAAATTTTATAATAGTCTACCATTTAACATTCATTACTAAACACACTATAGAGCTTTAAAAAAAAAGGTTTTTTAACACCTAGTTGACATTGAGCCCTATAATGTAGCGGAGTGCCTGGCCTATCGTTCTCCTTGATCAGCATATTTAATTTGTAATGTTAATATATTTTAAATGTGATGTCAATATATATTTTCTTAATGTGTAATTAATAATGTGACGGTATTTGCTCAATTATATTTAAAAATTTATGCACATAATAATTTACGCTACTCTACTCTACTCTAACACATTAACCAACTATAGGCAAATATACGAGATATTGTGTTATAGAAATCGGTTGAAATATTATGCAAAATCAAGTCAGAAAAAAGAAATCATTGGTTTTATCACGAGATGTCCACAAATAGAAATAACGCAGCATATCAAAAAACCGTCTACGCAGGTTATACATGGAGAAAAAAAGAAGAGTATAGACATCTTAGAAGAGAGGAAAAACGTATTCATCGACGTAAAAAGAGGGAATACCAACGAACACTCAATGAGGTACAAAGTTTATTCGATAGAAATGAAACGTGGAAATACTACAAATCATTAAATAATAGCCGTCGAGAATTTAAACAAGATTAAAAATTTGTAAAGACACTAATGGTGAAATACTACATGATAAAAACTTAGTTCTTAACAGATGGGCACAACCTTTTAGCGAATATATAAATATAAACGATATTGAAGGAGGTTACAATATAGAAAACTAATAAAATATACAGTGTCAACTACACAGTGAGGATCCAAGAAGAGAAGTATCAAATGCCACCATAAATCGATGAAATTTGTTCGGAAATGTATAAAAAAGGTGGTGATCAACTTTTTGCAGCAATCCATAAACTAATAGTACTTATATGGCAGAATGAATGGGTACCAAAAGAGTGGCTGAAGGGAATAATATGTATGTTGCATAAAAAGGGTGATCAACTGTAGTGTAAGAACTATAGAGGCATTACTCTGTTAGCATCTACGTATAAAATCTTCGGCAATTTATTGAGTGAAAGACTTAAACATTTTACAAAGAATATTGTTGGTCAATATCAATGCGGATTTACTGCTGGAAAGTCAGCTATACATCAAATTTAAGCACATATGCAAATTCTAAAAAAGTCATATGAATATAATATAGATATACACCATCTCTTCATCGACTTCATAGCAGCTTATGACAGCGTAAAAAGAACTGCATTATATAATACAATGATAAACTTTGGGATCCCACATAAGTTAGTTAAGTTGACCCAACTAACAATGCAAAACGTAAGCCCATGCGTTAGAATTAAAGGAGAAAACTCTACGTTTTTTGACATTAATAATGTTCTAAGACAGGGAGACGCGCTAGCGTGTCATCTCTTTAATATTGCCTTGGAAAAGGCAATCAGACAATTAAATATTAGAATAAATGAAACCATTTTTAATAGATCGACGCAAATTCTCGCATTCGCTGACGATGTAGTTATAGTGGGCAGATATATGAGAGACACGGTTCAGTTTTTTACAAGGCTTGCGTACGCAGCAAGTGAATTAGGACTTGTGGTAAACGAGGAAAAAACCAAACATATGTTGGTTTCTAAAAACCCCCAAAATATCTGACAGAGTATTTAAATTACAGTATTGTGCGAGTTAATGGAATCATAGGCTGTTTTAATGAAAAAACAGTTTATTTAGTAAAAAATTATATTTTGACAAAACTATAAAGGTAAACTTACATCATTCAGTAGGAAATATGTCCCCCTTTGGCAGCAATTACTGCTTTTACCCGTTTTGGCATAGATTCTATGAGTTTCTGGTAGTTGTCAGATATCCTTTCATCTCGATACCAAACCTGAATGGCCGCTTCTATCATTTTTGTTTTAGTGGTACAGTCGATTGTTTGCAGTCTAGCTTTGCAAATGGCCCATAAATTTTCAATGGGGTTCGGGTCGGGCGAATTACCAGGCCAATCTAAAACATTAACCTTCTTATTTTTGAAAAATGCCAGAGTTCTGTTGAAGAATCGCTTCTCCTTGGGTTTTACATTTTTGAAGTTGTTTGTCCAAATACTTTTCCAACATGGATTTGTATTTTTGGCTATTCATCATGCCTTCAATTGGCACCAAAGATCCAACCCCCATGTATGAAAAACATCCCCAAAACATTTTCTTGACTGGATGTTTTACGATTTGATCAATATGAGATGGTGTAAGCTTTTCATTGTCAGACTTCCTGACGAATTTCGACCGCTGTCTCCGAACTATAAAGTGGGTTTCATCTGTAAATAGGACTTTTTTCCAGCGCCTACAGTCCAATTAGAGTATTTTTTGGCCCACAATAGCCTTTGTTTCTTTATTCGTTCAGTTAGAAGCTGCTTTTTCTGTGGACGAATTGTTCTTCTACCATTCTCCAAAAGTCTTTTACGAACAGTTAAGTCATAAGTCACTATAGCTGATGCTGCTAGATCTTGTTGTAGGTCTTGGCTTGATTTTCTTGGGTCCAATTTGCTCTTTAGAAGTAAAAATCTATCATCTGCTGGTGTTGCTTTTCTCTTTCTTCCACATTTTCCTAACCTTTTCACATCCACTGATCCCGTTTCTCGTTTACGCTTCAAAATTTTGCTTACTACCCCCTGACTCACTCCACACGTTCTACCAATCTCTCTTTGTGACATACTAGTGTGTTTACTCAACGTGACAATCTTTTCACGCTTCCTAGGCGTAATATCCATGTTGGAATGAAACCAAAAACAACACAAAATAGTACAAAAACCCCCAAAACAACACAAGCTTGGTAAGAAATGACCTAAAACACACTCAAACACACCAACACACAGTAAGGTTATGTTTTCAATGCTTGGTCAGCTGTCAACTGTGTAGGTAGTGTTGCCAACTGTGAATATTGAAAAAATGAAAAAAAATTCACAGTGATTCCATTAATTCGCACAATACTGTATCTATCTATTTATTTATCTCTTAGTCCAGTTTTGTGTGTCTACTAAAAATGTCTTGGTGGCCCCTAAACGAGAAGCAAGTGACCCTGTATGTTTTCATATCGTATCTTTTTCTAATAATTATCCATTAATTTTTTATTAGGGATAACACTTTGTAATTGTCTGATTAGAGAATTTATTGCAACTGGCTGAATAACTAATATCTATGTCATTACACAAAGTTATTATTGCAAATATGATCGCCAACGTTCGATAATCGGATAGAGTACTGAAAGAAGAAGAATAAAAAAAAGTTACGTTTTAATTAAAGTAATTATTTTGACTTTAGATAACATTAGACTTTAGATAACTCTAGATAACTTTAGATAACTCATTGCTAACTAATAAAATGTGCGAAAATGGTAATCATTATACCTGAAAAAGCTTTACATAATATATAGGAAGAGTAATAATAATAAGTAAGGATTATTCACCGCTAATACTGCATAAAATAGATTATTTTAATTTAAAGAACGAATAAAAATTTATGTTTAAAAATATATTGTGTAATATTTTTTATTTCATAAAAACCTATATTTTATTTTAGAAAGTTCTTAGTGAATAAGAAACGGTTTCTCTTCATTTAGTACAGTTCTGTTAAATAGACATAATTAAACACCAAGCGGGGCGCTTCAGTTCAAGCCTGAGCTCGACAAATTGAATATTCAGCATTTTTTCTTCTTTATATAAATTTAATGAATTCCTTGTGAAAACTGTGGCTAAAAATTCAGCCGGGTAAAACACCGAGCCAGGAAAATTGAACTGCCGGGATTTCGTTTGTGTTTAGGAACTCTTTCATAAACAGGAAATTGATCCATTATTAGAGGTCTATGTATCGCCTTATAAAGCTTTTGTTAACTCATCTATTATGAAGAGTATTATTAAGCCTTATTGAAAATATTTTATCTAAAAACTAACCTTTAACGACTTTTGGTGTGATTTTTTTATATTTTATTATACAAAGTATGTTTGTTGTTGTTGTAAGTTGAGATAAAGTATGGAACATGGTAAATATCTTTGAAACGAAAAAAAAAGATATTCATGACTTAGCATGCAAGTAAGCAGCAGAGTATGCAGCAATAGGGCCAGTCAGTGCGACGTCACTGTCGGTAAGCATTAGATCTACATTACCGACCAACGCGTAGCTTAGCATGGTTTCGAACCATGGAGGGGCTAACAAACACGTAGACATAAAAAACAAAGATGGCTGCGTATTGCCAAAAAGATACTAAGCTTGTAACGTCTAAACGGCTCAACATACAACAAGGTGTAGGGTATCGATGGAAAGGGGAGGGAGTAATGAATACGTTAACATAAAAAAGAAAGATGGTGGCATTGCCAAAAGGACACTAAGCTTGTAACGTCTAAACGCTCAACGTTTAACAATGTGCAAGGTATTGATGGAAAGGGGAAGTGGTAATGAATATGTAAGGCCAAAAAGCAAAAGCAAAGACAATGCCAAAATGGCACTAAAGCATATCTCCCTTGTTATTAATCAGATCATGAAAAGTGAGGTATCGATGGAAAGGCGAGGTGGGAACAAATATGTTAAGACAAAAATCAAATGCAAAGACAATTCCAAAATGGCGTTACGTTATATCTTCGTTGTTATTGGTTCAATTACTACTTATGAAGCGGTAAATAAAACAGGATCAGCAAATGAATATGTTATCACAAAAAAAACGCAAAAAATCATCAAAACGACAACCACACTATATTAATATACTTAAAACGTGGTTTCAATGCTTAATCATCTGCTAGCAGATATCTAACGCGATCTAACATAGCAAACGTATAGCAGACGCGTTCTTACTCAGATCAGACGTATAGCAGACGCATATCAGACTATAGCAGACATATATCAGACGTATAGCAGACCTACATCAAATGTATAGCAGATTTACAAGGAAAACAATTCCTGTAGCTGGCTGTATACCACGTATCACAAAAAAGAGGTTAATCTTCGTAAATGGGTATATTTAAAAAACCCTTAAAAGGGCTACATCAAAAAACAAACGTTTTCGGAATAAAACATTTCATCATCAGACTTAAAATTACCTAAAATAAGTATAAACCATTTAGTTGAAACAAACGTGGTTTAAAATGTTGACTAGGGTTAAAAAGCAAAAACGGTTCTACTTACAAGGTTAACATGCCTGAGCCACCAAATTATCAGGGTAAAAGCCCTTTAAATTACATCTAGTTGTAAAAGTTTGTACATAATGTTGTTATAAATCTGTGATATTAAATATTAAATTAAATTTGACTTCAGGTAACATACACCCATGGTTGAAGTGAGTTCCAGTGTTCGGAGAGTAAACCTCTTCAAACGGACTACAGCTGGTAACTGATTGACAAGATACCTATGAACGGTGTCGAAAACAAAATGTCAATGTAACATGAAACTATATTAGTTATACATACAGCCAAAGGATTCAAAAATTTTATATTTTTTATATTTTTTATTTATTAATTTAGGGTATAAAAGTTAAAGGTAATGTTTAAGAGAATGACATGGGCAATAGGCAACCTATGTTACTCTCAACTATGTATACCCATTTACGAAGTATAGCAGATGTTATCAGAAGCATATCAGAAGTATAGCAGACGTACACCAGAAGCAATCTAACTCATATCAGATATATAGCAGACCCGATCTAACTCATATCAGACGTATAGTAAACGTATACTAGACTCAAGGTGGGACAGAACAATCGCTAATAAAATATGTCAGAGCAAGAAATAAAAGAATCGTAATAAATTATGTGCGTTAAACATAAAATAACGAAGGACATTACAACTACGCTGATATGGACACGTCCAAAGAATGAGCGAAAACAGAATAACAAAAAGTATTACATTAGACACCGCAGGAAAGATGAGGGAAATGTAGGTCATCAACTACTATACATAAATATAAATCTCATCTGAACAGGCATTACAAGTATCCTCCGAACGGTAACTACTATACACAACTCACCAATATAATTATTGATATACGATATCGGTTTGTTGCATACTATATTTTATCTACAACAATTACCATTCTTCCAGTATGACCAAACAACGATTATTACTCGACATAGATGTGAGTTGGATTATCACAAACAGACAAGGACCTAAACGTTCTCTATAAGCCTCATCTGAACGACCAATACTATACACAAATCTCCACTGAACGTACAATTCGACAAGAGTCTCCGCTGAATGCTCACTAATACACACAGATCATTAAAATACATATAAAGCGTACAATATATCATCTTCATAAGTGGTTCGACAATATGTTGTGGATCTTGGTCTGCTCCCAAAGAAGTCACCACTCCTGTTAATTCCTAACATCTTCCCTTCATCTTCTGACTATTAAAAAAATCATTTCAAATGTTCATGTATATATATTATATTATATTGTATTCGAAATTTTAGAATTATATTGATAAAATAACCAAAAACGTTTGTTATTATTAATAATATAAATTTTATGTCTAATATTCCACAAAATAATAATTTTAATTAAATATATTAGACAATTGTACGCAACTGATATGGAAATATTTTAAATTTTATTGTCAGTTAGGCGTGTGTTAAAAATGTTTAAAGCGTTGCCGCTTTTTAGAGTAGGAATTTTGTTTATGTTTTGATTTCTTACACAATTTGATTATAATGTAATATATATTAATAAATTGTATTTATAAATACATATTAAATTTAGATTATTAGCTCTAAAAACTAATTATTGTTGTGTATTGTGATTGTGATATCCCAAAACCAATAAATAGTTTTCTAATATTTTATCTTATCTATCTATTCTATCTATTATCTAATCTATCTTATATGAAAACTAATAAGCTTTCATATAAGATAGATTATTTTGAACAAAAAATAATGGCGGGACGTTTTTACTATTTACGCCTCAAAGGCTTTAATAGTAAAAACGTAAGTAAAGTATTTTTGTTTACAAATTCAATTGTTTTTGTTAAGAAACTTTATCAAAATTTATTTCAGAGAAACATTTATTAGAATAGGACATTTTTTTATTAATATTTTTTGTAATAAGATGTTAGCAGCAGTTTTATATAAAAAACTAATTTTATTTCGTGAGTTAACAAAAAAATTTCATTTCTAGTTGACTTTGTAAGATATTTTGTATTTTTTAGAAGCTCTTGATAATAATTGTAATCACAATTGAAAGCTCTAGTAAAAAACAGTCAACACATGGCCCCTTTTATTGACTCCAACCCATCCAAAACAGTTATATATTATATATATATATATTATATATATATATATATATATATATATATATATATATATATATATATATGTATATATATATATACAATGCTTTTTAATTTTTATTGCAAATCAAATAAGATATATCTTATAGCACCGAGCATACAATACCTAATTCCAGTATATATTTTTGTTATTTATCTTCTGAAAATATATATAGCTGCCTCGTCATATGCTAAAAGTCCCATATAACACAATTTTTTACTGAATGCAAAGCCGATTCAGATTCCAATATTATGTATTTACGTTCAATGTTCGCACAGATTTTCAAGAAATCCATATTCAAATTGGATAAAACATTATTGAAAATGAAATCGACGAAATATATATATATATATATATATATATATATATATAAACACGTAAAAATTATCTGTATAGTGACCTCTATTAAAAATCTTTGTTTTCTCTAAGGAACTCAATATTTCGCCATTTATTTCATAGCTTCACCAGGAGTACACTGTAAAACAATTTTAACATTACAAAAATGACAAACAAATACATTTAAAAAACACTTACAGAAATCAAAAGATTTCACATATAAAAATTGACATTGAAGTATGTAATAAATGTCATGATTAAATTGTCTTAAACACGTTAGTCACAGTTATATGATTAAAAAATTAAAATGACTTTAAGTGTAAAAATAAAAATAACAAAGAAAGAAAAGTTAAAAGAATAATATTTCTTTGATGAATTATTAAGTTTGGTTGTTATTAAGGTGAATATTAGCTATTTTCAATATTAATAAATGTTGTTTAATATATTACAATATTTGTTACTTAACTTACCTTTTTACTTACTTAACTTATCTACCTACATTTAATTATCTTGGTTGCCATATTACTGAACAACTAGTACTACAGAATCGGACACAAACCGCTAGAATGCTTCAAGGCCATTTACAGCAAGCTCAAGGACCAGCAATCAGCCGTTCTACTATTCGGCGAAGATTAAAAGAGCAAGGTTTGACAGCTTGCAGTCCAGCAACGCGACCCTTACTTTCCCCAGCTCACAAAAGTCGAAGACTAGATTTTGCTCGTGAGCACACCAATTGGACAGCAGACGATTGGAAAAAAGTATTGTTTACGGATGAGTGAAGAATGTCTATTTATGGTAAAGACGGACGTAGTAAGGTGTACGGGCGAGTTGGAGAACGTTTCGCTGGTTGCACTCGGGCACCACGGGTTTCTTTTGGTGGTGGTTCAGTAATGTTTTGGGCAGGTATTTCTTTTGATGCGCGTACGGATCTCCTCGTGATTGACAGAGGTGCGTTAACAGCAGTAAGGTACATAACGGAAATCTTACAACATCGTGTAATGCCCTATGCTGGATTTATTGACACATACGGCAAGGATAGTAACGGAGTACCTTGACGAGGTTGGTATTCAAAAAATAGACTGGCTTGCTCAAAGCCCCGATTTAAATCCTGTTGAGCATATATGGAGCCTGCTAAAAAGTCGGGTAAGACGTTGCATACCTGTTCCAACAACACCTGGAGAGCTCCAGATTGCACTCATTGAGGAATGGGCCACTTTTCCCCAAAGAGATATCCAAAACGTTATAAATTTCATGCCAAATCGAATGAGGACTGTCATCCAGAATCGAGGTGGCAATACCCATTACTGAAAATGGATACCAGCTTTATTTTTAATTAACAGTTCATTGTTGTTTAAAAAACTGTAAGTTGATTTTTTCAATAAATTTCCTATTTGTCTTAAATTTTTTATTTTCGATTGATGTTTTACGATAATGATGAAATTTTATACTAAACAAGTTATTGATTCAATATACAAAAAAATAAATGCTTAATTTTGTAGCAATAAATAATAATTTCGAAAATATTTTAAATATTTGGGATGGCCCATTTTCTATGACGCGGAGTGTATATTCAAAACAGTCCTGACAATATTAGTTAAAAGCACCTAGTCACTAGTAATTAAATATAACAAAAAAAATAAATATAAAACAAAAACAACCAAGAAATAATAAAAACACAATAAAATAACACATTAAAAATATACAGTTTTAAATCACCCTGTAGTGGGAGTTTTTACTCCTCTACGATATAAGACCAAAATCGTATGATAAGAGCACTTTTATTCCGTCCTGTACAATTATCGCTAAATGTGATAATATTGTTAACAGTGGAAGATAACATTTCAATATATTTAAGTAAGCAGGATGCCACTTCCTTGTAACCTTGACCACCCTGCCCCTCATGCCACATAAACATTGTGGCCTTACCACTTTTTAAGTCGTGGACGCAAAAATTGTACATCCACAACTGCTTGCTGTAAAACACCTTATTGCTGTAACCTTACTACGAGAAATAATGAGGTATGACCCAGTAACGTAACCCCAAAAACCCCAGAGAGAGAGGAAATTCCAAAAATTCAAAAAAACCAAGCACAAGGAAGATAGTTCGTAGCTCAAAACACCCAGGATACCCCCAAACACAAGGATTTTTGCCCGGTTGCCTAAACAAGGATAGAATCTGTATTGTGGTATGGTATTATATTTTAAATATTTTTCATTGCTATAATATAGATTACATACTAATTCTAATTTTTGTTCACAGGGCCACCTAAAAAAAATCAACAAAAAACACAAAAAACCTGCTTCGGCCATCACAAAAATTCAAAAATACTAACAAGAACCAGCGAAAGTTTTTTGCAAATCGGTTAGGAAACCATGTTGGGGTTCTATTACCCAGGACCTCCACATGAAGAGTATTTGGCTAATAGTTGTACCTCTACAGCGCATCAGATTGCTATAGGGGGAAAGGGGTGGTCTGGAGCATTGGAGCGCGGTGAGGTTACTCCTGTTTATACACGAGTTAACACACCTTTTTCCAATGAATTGTTACACCCGATCGTAATTTAAATGGGTGAACATTTCTCATAGGATGGGTTTAATTAAATTGCTTGCTTGCTTGCTTAACTCAAAAACTTCAAAGATGTCACTCATCCCTCTTGGCCTCTCGATGCCTCAATTATCCTTTAAACTACCGTATAAAACTGCAAAATCTTATATTGGAAAAATGAGAACATTAAAAATAGCCCAAAAATCTAAAAATAGCCAAAAAATGTGTCAGTCGGGTGCTGACAGCCGTGCCGGACACATCAGGAAATTCGGAGATTGGTCCAAATACTTGGAAATTCCAAGTTTGGCCAAATCCGAATTTCTGATTGGCTCGATGCGGAGGAAATTCTACTTTTGCTGTGTAAAACAAAAGATTTGTTTAACATAAAAGCAGGTGGATTTTCTCTCATCGGTCAGTCGAGCTTGCCTCTTCTACTGTAGACCTAGTCGGTGCTATTGTTGTTCCGACTAAGCTATTGTTTTATTTCGGATTTCCTGCATACCATTTCTTTTATTTCAGCATTATTGTATATTCAGACCTTTTCAGGTTAGAATATTACATATTTGTTCATGTACTTATTGTTTGATATTTTATTTGATTATTTTGATTGATTATTTTCTTGTGTTTTGTATCTAAGTTGTTCTTCCGTAAGTTAAGAACACTTAGAAATATTTGTCTTGTTTATCTATTTGATTTTACTTGATATCTAAGCAGTTCTTTGCGGTAAGTCAAACAACTCTTAGAAATATTGCTTTGCTATTTTATTTGACTTGTTAATTTGTGTGTGTCTAAGTCGTTCTTTTCCGGTGAGTCAAAAGAACACTTAGAAATATTTTTCATATTTGCATTATTATTTCTGATATGTTATCTAAGATATTACTTCATATAATTGACTATTTTATTTTCCATTTTATGTTAAGTTGTTTCTTCCGTAAGTCAAGAAACACTTAGCAATATTTTCACATCTTTTCTGTATTTGATTTTATTGTTTTTTTATTATAAGTTGTTTCTTCCGTAAGTCCAGAAACACTTATAAATATTTGTGCATCTATTTTACCATATTTTATTCTCTTGTTTATTTTCTGCTCTAAGTTGTTTCTTCCGTAAGTCAAAAAACACTTAATTTCTATAATCTGTTTCCTTTTTGCATTTCTTGTTTTATACTTACATAAGTGTTTTATTTTTCATTTCTAAGTCGTTTCTTCCGTAAGTCAAGAAACACTTAGAAATATTACTACATTTTATTCTCACATTTTGCATATTTCATTTTCTTTTACATTTCTGTCCTAAGTTGTTTCTTCCGTAAGTCAATAAACACTTAGGAAGATTTCTCTTGCATTATATTTTTATACTATTTGATTTATTTGATTTACTAAGCTATTCCTTCCGTAAGTCAAGGAATACTTAGATTAATTTTACCTATCTGTTTTCCATCTTTGCTCTGTTACTTTGTAACTATTCCTTGGAACCGTTACCTATAACAGATATTTGTGACTGGAACTGTTATTTATAACAGCAGTGGTATTTAACACCTATATCAGCGGCAAATCAGAGATGGTCAATACCCGTTCAAATTCCGGGGATAGGAAGAAGCCCGAAGAGCCGGCGATGGGTCCTACAGGCCCAAATGCCCCCTCTCGGCAACAGTCCTGTATATTTGAAAATATTTTAGAGTAGGGTAATTTCTATGCTCCAACTTTTACCCAAACAATTTTATCTAATACCGCACCCTGTATATTTTAGTATTTATATTAGTATTTATGGAAGTAGATATCTTTAATCTATTTACAATAAAAATATTTTATTTTATTCATTATTCTCATACTAACAGTAGCTTCGAATAAAAATATATACATATATTAGATGTGGAAATTTATTTGCCTTGTTAAAACTCGACTTATATGAGAAATCGATCAAGCTTTGGAATTCCTCCTACGCAAAACTTCTTATTTCTTTATGTCCTTAAATAAATCAAGATAGTCTACGGTTGTCGTGTGGATGTACAGCAGATATTTTATTAAGGTATTTCCTTATCGGAATTTTATTTAATGAGATTTCTTTAGACATATATTTATAAACGTAACAGCTTCTAACTTTGACCCACTTCTTATTAAAAAATCAGTTTCTAGAATACAACAAATAGTAGAAGAGAAGTTTATTGCTATGTAAACAATTGAAACAAAATAGAGCATGTCTTACCAAAAAAGCAAATTCTGGAGTTTAAGGTTAACAAGCATGTTCTTTATTTGATAAATTAAAGAATTATAATTATAATTGACTAACTTGATCATTTAAGAAATAATAAAACTTAAAATGAGGTAGATATTTTTAAAGCTACATTATTGTTTAAACTCTTCTTTTTCTTTTTCTTCTTTTTATGTAGACATTACTCTGTTTATTTTTTAATATGCCTCCAGTAACTTGTCGTTTTATTGTTTTCGTGGTATTTCTATTGATTGTCTTCCTATTGGGTAATCGTCTCTTGCCGTCTTTACTACTCTATTTATTGTCATTAGGCTTAAATGATCATTTCATTCTACTTTTCTATTGCTCACCCAGTCCTTGATGTTCTCCGCCTTGCACCTACGTCGTATATTTGTACTTCTAGCTCTGTCCCATAGTGTCTTGTAGCCAGTTCCCCGCTACACGTTTGATGTCATCGGTCCATCTAGTCGGTGGTCGTCCTCGGCTTCTTTTATAATTTCTGGGCCTCCATTCCATAATACGTCTTGTCCACCGTCCATCTTGTGTTCTGGCTAAGTGCCCTGCCCAGTTCCACTTAAGCGTCGATGACGTCTTGAACTCCTGATCTTCGCCTGATTTGTTGGTTTGTTATGTGGTCTCGAAGGCTCACGTTCAGCATTGCACGTTCCATGGCTCGTTGTGTAACTCTAAGTTTATTCGCAGATTTTTGCGTGATTGTTAAAGTCTCTGCTCCATAAGTTTGTACAGGTAAAACACATTGGTTATAAACCTTTCGCTTGAGACACATGGGAATTGAACTTTTTAGAATATGGCTTAATTTGCCAAATGCTGACCATGTTAGACCTATTCGCCTCTGTATTTCATGTGTTTGATTGTCTCTGCTTATTTTGATTTCGTGTCCCAGATATTTGTAAGTGTCTGTTGTATGGTATTATTGTCAATAGTTATATTTCCACTCATAACGAGATTTGTTATAATTTTAATTTTCTCAAAGTTTATCTTTAATCCTGCTCTTTCAGACAGACTTTTAAGCGAATGCATCATAGAAACTGTATCATGTAAGTTATTTGCGATTAATACAACATCATCTGCAAACCTTAGGTGATTTAATCTTTCTCCATCTATATTGATGCCCATATCTTGCCATTGAGTACCCTTAAATATTGACTTTAGAGCTGCCGTGAACAATTTTGGTGAAATATTGTCTCCTTGTCTAACTCCTCGACCTAAGCTGAATTTTTCTGTGTCTTCGTGCAGTCGTATACTTGATGTAGCGTTCTGATAGATGTTTTTGATTAGTGTCGAGTACCTGTAATCTATTCGGCTTTGATTTAGGGCTTCTAGTATTGTTTCAAACTCTACAGAATCAAAAGCGTTCTCGTAATCGACAAATGCAAGAACTAGTGGCATGTTGTACTCGATGCACTTTTCTATTAAGATCTTTATGGTATGCAAATGGTCATTTGTGCCATATCCTGCCCCGAAGCCTGCCTGTTCTTTGGGCTGATAGAAATCAAGTTTAGGTGTTAGCCTCTTTGTTAAAATTTTCATAAAGAGTTTGTACATATGTGTCAAGAGGCTGATGGGTCTATAATTTTCTAATTTAGTAATATCGCCTTTTTTGTGTAACAAGACTATTACTGCATTGTTCCAATCTTTTGGAATCGTACCCGCATGTAAGCGTTTAGTAAACAGTTCGCTTACTGATTTTAATAAAATTTCTCCACCTGCTTTTATTGCCTCGATAACGAGTCCATCATCACCAGGCGATCGATGGTTCTTCATTTTCTTTAAAGCTGCTCTTACTTCTGACACAGTAATGGGTAAAAGTATTTCCGATCCCTGATTTATGAGAGTCTTTACTCGTGTCGGGAAATTGTCTTGTGGCCTTTGGCTGGTATAGAGTCTGGTCTTTATAAAATTCTCTAGTTATTTTCAGAATGTTTTGTTTATCTGTTGTTGCCTTTTCGTCTTTATCTCTTAGCTTGTATATTTCTTTTTTACTTTGCGTAAGTTTTCTTTTCATTATCTTTAAACCTTTGTTCTCTTCTACTGTTTGAGTAATTACATTAGTATTATATCTTCTTACATCTTTTCTAATTTCCGCTGAAATTCTTTTATTTAGTTTTTTTATATTCTTCTTTGTTTCCCTTTTCGTTCTCGCTTAGGTTTCGTCGTATTTCCATGAGAGCCCTAGTATCTTTGCTAATCTTTTCACTTTTGGTGTCATTTTTCTTGCAAAATTTGAGTTGTGCGTTTCTAACTGAGTCTGTTATTAATTTATTGTGATCGTCGATACTTAGAGGTTTGGGATTATTACTCTGTAAAGTTTCGGCTATATTTCTTATGTATGCTTCTGGATGATGTGGTGAATTCCAAACTATTTTTTTTTTTTTTTTGAATTCACCAAATTTGAATTTCAAACGTATATTTGGTTTACTTATTTCTACTAGCCACCAATGATCGGTTATTATAATATCCCGGTTATAGGAATATTGTTATATCTTTGCACAATGGCTATTCCAATACACGGGTTCAACTGCACTAAAATTCCCTGCTGTCTAAATTTATTTAACGATATAAGTTGAACTGAGTTTATATTATGTAATAGTTGTTTCTTCTTCTTCTTCTTTTGCAATCATAACGTTAGATGGGTCTTTGCCAGTCCGGTTATGTCCTTCTATTTAGATCCCTGTTTAACCCTTCTCCTCCATTGTTTTATATTCGTGGTTTTCAGGTCGTCTTCCACGTCATTCAACCATCTCGTCCTGGGCCTTTCTTTTTTCCACCTTCCTCCTAAATTCCACTGTAACATCTTTGTCGTTTTCATGTCTTCTTGTCGCTGAACATGTCCTATCCATGACAGTCTTTGACTTTTCACAAATCTTATAATGACATAACCTACATTCAGTTCATTAACCTCGTCGTTTCTCCTGTTTCTCCATGTGCCGTCTTACTCTTGCACCGGGCCATATACTTTTCTTAGTATCTTTCTCTCGAATGTCTTGAGTTGGGCTTCCTCTTTTTTTGTCATTACCTAGATTTCACAGCCATAGGTTACTACAGGTCTAATCAAAGTTCTGTAGATAGTCATTTTGGTTCTTTTGTCTAATAATTTCAATGACATCAATCTTTTATTAGCATATTTTGTACGATTTTCACTGGAAATACGTGCATTAATTTTGCTACTTATGGAAGTCTGATTGATTTCTGTGAACAGATATGTGAAGGCATCCACACGTTCAATAGTATAGTTGTCTATTACTACATTATTTTCATTTTTAGGTGTTCTTTTGATGGTCATCTACTTAGTTTTTGTTTCGTTTATTTTAAGCTCTCTTTTATGTGTTTCAGAATCAATGCCATTGAACGTTTCCATTAGTCGTGTCTTGCTTCTACTAATAATGGGGGCATCGTGTGCATATACAGTAATTTGTAATGTTTTGGTGTTTATATGGTTACATTGGTTTTTTTGATGACTGTTTCAAGAAATAGGTTGAACAGCATGGTTGAAAGTGCGTCTCCCTGTTTCACCCCATGTTAATGTCAAACAGGGGAAACAGCTTTCCATCGTTTAGTTTTGGCAACCACGTCTGAGTATGTAAATTCCAATGCCCAATCATGGTTCTTAGCAAATAAACTTAAACAAAATGATACCAAACTCAAATTTTTTTTTGTCTACCTTCTATGTAAGTATTGAAAAAAATAACGTCAAATTGTTGGGCATAACAGTGTCAAATAACGTTATAATGTCAAACAACGGCATAACGTCAAATTGTTGGGCATTGGCTTGGTATAACCATATTGACCACCTTATTATTATTATCCCGGTTTTTTATAGCGTTCTCCGCTTTCCGGTTCCCAGTTTCCAGCTACGTCGGTCATTCCATTCCCAAGGGTAAAGGTTTCTTTCCGACATTGCCTTCTGAATGCCGCCCAGCCAGGATTGTTTTGGCATTCCTCTCTTCCTTCTTTCAGCAAATAATAAATTTTTTAATCATAACTATTTTCAAATATATTAAAACGTAACAATTGATAGTTTAGAACATTTTTTAACATAATAGTTACGTTATTAAGCGTTCAAAATGTGCTCCATTTGTGAGTTGACAGCACCCTAATCGATGGTAGAAGGCCTCTACCACATTTCTCCATGATTGTCTAGAAATTATACGATATTCATTGATAATTCGTTTCCTTAGCTTTGCAAGACTTGCTGGTTAAGTTTTGTAAACTAAATTTTTCAAGTATCCCTAATAAAAATAATCTTTAGGATTGAAATCGGGTGAACGTGGAGGCCATTCAATTCTACCTTGTCTACCAATTTATCGTCCAGGAAATATCTCATCTAATAATCGCCGAACATTTACACCTACTATCTGACGTTAAATTTCTTTCGACAAAAAATGACCCAATTGAATAAGTAACTACTAAATCTGACCATACATTTAATTTGTGTGGTCTTTGAGTATGGTTTTTCACGCATTCAGTCTTGAGTGTGAATTTACGTCACACCAGTACCTTAAATTGTGTCGATTTACACTTCCACACAGTGTAAAAGTTGCTTCATCGGAAAAACATATTCTGTTAACGAAATTTTAATAATTTTCAATTTTATCCTCAGTAAACCTTTTCATTGCCTCAGTAAACTCTAATCTACTACCAAAGTCATCTTCACTTAATTCTTGCAATAAGTTAATTTTGTATGATTTAAATTTATTTTTACGTAATAAACGTAAGACTGAAGAATGACCTACATTATGTACTTGTGCAACGCTGCCTGGGGATGTATGTGGATCTTCAACAAAACTTTGCTTATATCTGAAGTTTTGTTGTCACTGATAACTCGTTTCGGTCAACCTGATCGGTATCTATCTTTTACTGCTCCAGATTCCTCAAATCGCCTTACAGTTTTTTGTACCGTCGTCTTATGAATAGGAGAACGGTTTAGAGAACGGCATTTTAGAGAAGCAATTTAAATTGCAGAACTTTTTGAACCACAACTACTGTCAATTTTAGTTCATAATTTAAATGGTGAACAAATGTCAAAATCACAGCATTCTCCATTTAAATATTTAAATTTATTAAAATCTACATATTTTGCACTGTTTTATGTATTTAAGATCTTTCAGACTACATAAAATCAAGTGAACATATGGTTGAACTCGTATTGAATAGCCTGAAATCGTGTGAAATTCACACTGAATGCGTGAAAACCATACTCAAAGACCACGAAAATTAAATGTATGGTCAGTTATAGTAGGTACTTATTTAATTGGACCATTTTTTATCGAAAGAAATTTAACGTCAGATAGTTGGTGTAAATGTTCGGCGTTATTTAGATGAGATATTTCCCGGACGATAAATTGGTAGACAAGGTAGAATTGAATGGCCTCCACGGTCATCCGATCTCAATCCTAAAGATTATTTTTATTAGAGATACTTCTATTCAATTCAGTTCACAAATTCAGTTCACAAGTTCAAAAATTCAGTTTACAAAACTTAACCAGCAAGTCTTGCAGAGCTAAGGCAACGAATTATCAATAAATCTCGAATAATTTCTAGACAATCATGGAGAAATGTGGTAGACGCATTCTACCATCGATTAGGGTGCTGTCAACTCACAAATGGAGCACATTTTGGACACTTAATAACGTAACTATTATGTTAAAAAATGTTCTAAACTATCAATTGTTACGTTTTAATGTATTTGAAAATAGTTAGTATTAAAAAATGTATTGAAACAATTTAGGCGTTGCCAGACTTCTGTTTTATGTATATTTAAGACCTTCCAGACTACATAAAATCATAAGTGTTACATATCGTTGAACAAAGTTACTAGTAATATAAGAGAAACTGAAAATCTGGCAACGTTGCAAATACCAAATATGGAATCTCCGTATCCCAAAATAGGCGTATCTCAAATTTTATATAATTATGTCTAGTAATTTACGAGAAAATTAGCCGTTTCCAGACTTTTGGGTCACTCTGTATATATGTCATTACTGAGAAAACAACTATAAACAACAGGATTCAGGACCCTTTTGTCAATAGTACAGAATATCAGTCTTTCGGGGTTTCTGTTCTTTAACAAATCAGAGCGAGGCTTGTCACAGTCTAATTGAAACTATATGTGCCTGTCTATTCGATGTTACGAAGCTGATTAAATTTAGGTGAAAACTTTCATGTCCCAGTTTCATTGCGTTTCGATTTTAGATTAAATGGGAGCGCCTTAATTTGTATTCCACCAACTTTTGTTTTTGTTTGCAGTTTGAATTAGATTTTAAATAAAAAATTAAATTTTAAACTCCTATATATTTTTTGTTCATTTACGCTAGAAATGTACGGTTTTAAGTTATAATATAATTACCCCTCGAGTTGACACTATTACTAAACATTACTTGACATTAACATTGTCAAAGGGGGCATAAACTATTAAAACTTGTGCCCTATTTTTACTTATTTAATATTAAGTTACACTCATTTTATTTAGTCTTTATTTTACAGTTATTTTAACACTATTTTTAATTTATTTCTTCTTTTTCTTAGAGTGCCGTCTCCCTACAGAGGTTGGCAATCATAATGACTATTTTTATTTTAGAACTTGCTGCTCTAAACAAATAAATCTATCTTAATTGATACCAATCACGTAGATTCTTTAACCATGAATTCTGCCTAGTGGTGGGTAGTTCCGGAACGAACTAGTTTCTGGAACTAGTTCATTTTAAATTATAAATGAAATAGTTCCGAAAATTAAATGGAACTAGTTCCGAGGAACTATTAACGTCACTCCTGATTTTCTATTTGATACCGTCATTTGTGCGCGAACTGCATCTGTAAGTATTTCTTCGATCGACGAAAACGAAAAAGGAACTAGTTCCGAGCCGGAGCCGATTAGTGGATGAACTAACATAGTTCCGAGGAACGAGGAACTGTATGATAATTGTGATCGGTCCGGTATGCGATGCTTGATCGTTGGCTGTAACTTCAGCGTGTAGGTACATACATACGTATATACGTTATACTGTGCTTAGATTAATTTATTATAATTGTGTGTAGTAGCCGGAGATCATATCAGTAAAATGGTAACGAGAGGCTCACAAAAATTGCGTGGACTGAAAAACCAGATACGTCGATGCCACCCAAGAGACCTCCAAAATTGTGGTAAAAGGGCTGGACATCAGAGTCTTAAGACTTAGTTTTAATAATGAATAGGACTTATTGCTAAATTATAAAAAAGGGAAGAAGGAAACGTGGCCTTTTTTATAGGCTTGTATCAATATGAATAATATAATATTGAGTATAGTCAAACTCACCCGTTAGTCATTCTATTATAATTAAGCCTAGATTATGTATTATTAAAAGAGGTTTTAATATTTCCTACATAAAACAAAGCAATACGTAAATCAAATTTTTGTTTTTGTTTGACCATTGTGTTTGAGTAGAAGCATTCAATCTGAAACAGAAAATAAACTCATTGTCAACAGTTTTGTGGTGTTATTTCCGACAATAACTGTAAAAACAATATTTTCCGTTGCAGTTGTTTCGAAGAATAGTACAATTAGTTTTCAATCAACTTCCTGCAAATAAAAATTCATTTTCCCATTTCGTTGACATCGGATAGATGTGTAATAGATTTTTGTAAATCATGGATTCGATTTGTTTCTTTGATGTATCTCGCAATAAAAGCATCACGAAATCCTCTATCCCCTGTGAAAAGGAAGCAGAAAAGGAAATGCTACTAATTAAATGGTTTTTTATTACGTTTTCGAGAAGACCGTACAATTGTCTTTCCAATTTTCTTGAAAGGGATTTAAAACGGATAGAACTGAAATCTCTGTTAATTGTTTGTGTTTTGTTTTCACTAGAACTAAAGAATTAACTTTACGTAATAATATTATTTTTTAAATGGCAAAATAGATGAAAGGCTGTTTTAATAGCGTGTTACATCATAGAAGCTGTAAGTGATATTTAAATGTAAATGAAGATTTAAGAATTTTACTATAAATTGTTATTCAATTAAAAATTTTGAATAATAGATATATTATCATAAATTAAGGAAGTTAAATAACCTTACTTTGAAAATTATCTTATAATACTCATTCAAAGTAATTTTTCAAATTTTTTTCATGACCATAATTTAGCAAATACTAATATTTTATGGAGTAGGTATCACTGGCAACAGACATAGAATGCCAGAAACAAGACTACCAAAAATCGCCATGAAATAGATACCACCAAATCGTAAAAAACGAGGAAGACCAAAAAGAACATGGAACGAGGGAATAACAAAGGCAATGTTCCTGCTAAAACCTTAATCACCGTTCCAGAGAAGTTGTCTTGCCACTCAATAAACAACTAAAATAAAAAACTAAAAATTTATAAATAACCATACACATTACCGTAAATCAGAAACTGTTTCAGACGTTAGGCCATAAACTAATAAATAATATTAACCATAAATTTCAGATTCCTGGCTCAATTTCCTCCTCTGTCCTCCTGCTCCTTTTTTTCATCACCCCAGAAATCAGACAGTGTACTTCTCTCCATTCGTTCTCTCCTTTCAACATTATGTTTACAATGTTTCTTTTATCTAGCCCAAAACCCATTCACCGCTGGAAATCTCCCCTGTCATTTGCCCATCTCTGGCAGTTAAAAATGTGAGCAGGAGCTTCTGGTATCCCACAAACAGTACAGTCTACCGAGGCAGATTTGCCTATTCTATTTGTGAAGGTGTCAAAACTGCCATGTCCGGTCAGAAACTGCGTCAACAAGTAGTCTAGTTTCCTGAACTTACCACCACGGTTTCAGATCGGAAATAACCTCCTTCGTCATTGCATTTCCGCCATCATTCGCCCATTCTCTCTGCCACTTTACTATCGTTCTTTCTCTCCCATTCTTATCTATATTTACATCCATTCTCCTCGCATATACCCTCGCTCGCTCTTTGCACAAAACGATCGGTATCACCGCTCCAATGACATATAGAGCCTCATTTGAAACTGTCCTATATGCGCTAGATACCCTAAGGAGCATTCGCCTTTACGAAGTCTCCATCAGCTTAGCGTATAAAAACTTGGCAGTTTTTAGTACGCCTCACCACACGGGGACAGCGTAAGTTACCACCGACTGGCAAACTCCATTTAGCACCTTTCTTATGGTCGTACCTAGGCCTCCAATGTTTGGCATCAGCCGTATCAGCGCCTCCAGGTTTCAATTCACCTTCTCTATTCTCTTTTGGATGTATACTCTAAACCTTAGTTCTTTCGACAACCAGACTCCCAGATATTTAATCGATTGACCCGGTTAACCTCCACACCTTCCACTATAAAGCGAAGAGAGAATTTTTCCCGGCTTCCTTTGAGAACTAACACCTCAGTTTTCTGAGGCGCTGTAGATCGTTCTTTCTGATCCACCTACTAATGCAACGCAGGGCTGTGTTATCCACATTAGCCATATCCGTTTTCTGACTCGCCTTCGCAACCAATGCGAGATCATCAGCATAAGCTACAAGAGTGCATCCCCTTGGTATCAATAACCTCAACACCCCGTCGTACAGGAAATTCCACAGGATGGGACCTAGTACTTAACCCTGTGAAACACCCTGCAACAAACTGATGCTTTTATCTTTTTCTCTTATGGACCTGTCTTGACCAGGTACTCACTAACGTCCAATTCTCTCAGCCTGGACATGATTTGTCTCATGATGCCATATTAAAAGCATTCTTGACGTCAAGCAGGATGGAAGACACCCACATCTTCTGTGACTACATCTATGGTGGAACTTTTGTCCCTAAAACCATATTGGCGGTCGCTCCTCAGTGAACGCTTATCTTCTAAGTCTCGCTCAAGGCGGCCTTTCACAAGCTGGTCATAATAAAATTTAGCTATCGAACTAAGAAGGTAATTGGCTGAAATCGCACCTCTTCCTCTTTGGCTCTACCTTTCGGGATAAGGACAACCTTAGCTTTTTTCAACATTGTTGAAAACTGCTGTTGTTCAAGCAATTTGTTTAGCAATCTCAGGAAAATCTGCTAATACTTTAGTGCGGCGAGTCTTACTGTCTCCGACATGAGTCCGTCTATGCCAGGAGCTTTTCGTATCTTCATCCGTCCAACAGCCTCGTCGAGTTCCAACTCAGTAAAAGGTTCCGCATCTAGGAAACCAATAACCCTTTCACGCCTATCCCTTACCTGGGGAAAGAGTTCCCATATTAAACGGAGTTTCTCCTTCTCGGGCAGGGGTAGGGTGTCTTTTTCCCTTTTAATTCGATACAGACAATCTTGAAGACCTGCTCGGAATAGATAAACGAAAAAGCTAATGTAGTAGTTTAAAATTCTAGATACATGTGCTACTTAGGCTAGAATACGCTGGTGGGTCTAATCGACCTACAGATGATCAGTATCCTAAAAAATGGGGGCTTGAGGCTAGGTTATACTCCTCATGATTTTTACTGGAGCGACGTAATGCCTAACAAACTGGCATATATTAATCAATATTACTAAGGACCCATAATAAGGACACATAAAGTTCGTTGTAAAATGAGCATACCGTCCATTTCTAAAGAAATATTGGCAACTCTATTCGTATATGCATTATTATTAAATACATAAATAAATAATGATTCTATATTCAACAGCCTTACACCTTCTTCTTCTTTGTCTCTACTCATTTCTGTACATCGGATCTTTTTTACGTAAACCTTTCTCTCTCAACTCCTCCACCACACAGTCCTTCCATCTTCTTCTCGTTGTTCATCTACCTCTCCTTCCATCAACCCCTAATATCTATCCTCTTTTTATTTAATATCAACCGAAACATTTGAATATGTTTACTAATTTATAACGTCGTTCTTTTTATTAATTTTATTTTAAATTATATCGTAGTTTCTCCTGATGAAACTAACAAGTAATTAGCGAAATATAGAAACGTAGGAGTTTTATTTACAAATATATAACAGACCGCATACTTGCTAAATCACTACAAGATTAATATGTTATGATATATATATATATATATATATATATATATATATATATATATATATATATATATATATTGTTATGGTATTCAAAATTGAAGTGTAAAGATATTAAATGTAAGATGAAATAAATATTTCAGAGATTATAGAAAGTAAAAATACTCCGAACTGACTGGTTCGGATTAGTCATAAATAATCTTTTGTATAAATATAACAAGTGGATAGTGCTGGTATAATAAATAGAAGTTAACGATGATTTTTTCCCATAAGCCATAAAGTGTTCCGTAATCCGGGTTTGCGCAATTAACAGGACAATTAAAATAGTTAATAAGTAAATGGTTTTTAGGAATTTGTAAATACCCAGTAGAAATTAAGTGTCCTTGTAGAAATAATATGAATTAGGAAAGATTGTAGGTATTTCTGATTTTATGTGGGGAGTGGTATGCAAATTTCTGATTGTGCCGAGAATTTGGAAAGTGGTAAGATGGGTGTGTATAATGAAAGATTGGATGGATGGAGAGATGAGATGAGAAAGGTAGTTAGTTCCAGTTTCTTAAAGTGAATGGTTGGTTTTTGAGGTGCTCTCCAGAAATAGGAAGTGATAAAGAATAAGTTGTGAGTTGGTGAAGTAAGTGTGTCCGACGGTAACTGATCTGGTACAAATTTGTAAGTAAACTTTTCTTACTTAAATTCTACGTATCGCTGTTTATTTCAGAACGAGAGATTAAGTTTGGCGAGAGGAAAAGAGGCTGGCATCATTGGAAAGGTACGTGCATTCGAAGGAGAGCATTGAAGACACTAAATTGCAATATCTTGTTTAATATTGCCAATTACATACGAGGCTACTGAGAACTGATAGTTTTATTTTGCATAGAACGAGGAATTGGACAACTCAAGGTAGAGGAAGCGTCATAATTAATTTTAATTTGAAAATTTTGGGTCAAATAATATTATATCATATTAGTAACGTGTGAATAAGTTGTCGATAGTCGAAGGAGATCAAATTGGTTCTGAGAGGGGACGGAGCTGTGGAGAGAATTAGATAATTCATACAAATTTTTCTTGGTACAATCGATATTCCAAAATTGCATTAGGAAAGCGACTGAATATTACTTAATTTGTTTACGATAGAATAATAAGCTCGATTTTAAACTGTAATTGTATTATATTATCCATACATTATTGAAGCTACGTAGAACGATTTTTGTTTGATAAACTTTGTATGCTAATAATTTTTGGAGATATTTTAATCAGTTTATTTTATTACATTATTTCCATATCATATTATGTTGTTTTATTCCGTTATTCTTTGGACCTAATCCATCAGCTGTAAAGTATAGATATTGAAGCACTAGTAAAACCTGAGAGATAACAAAATTGAAAGGTGTGATATAAATCATAAATCAAAAATTTAAATAATATTTTATATATATTTTTTGTAAAGTTTTATTATTAAAATTCTTGATATCACATTAAAAGAAAAATTAATATATATAATATATATATATATATATATATATATATATATATATATACAGTGTGTCCACTTAAGTTCGCACCATATGGGAAACTTTCTTATTATTAGTTTTACGAAAAAAAGTTATTCTTCATAAAAAGTTCTGCATGGTGTAAAAACTAAAATACAACCATCAGATATTAAAATTTTTCAGTCGTATACGAGGTATGTTCAAAAATATGAATTTTACCAAGAGCAAAGTACCTCAATTTTTTATAATTTCGAAAATTGTTATCAAGAAAATTTATTTAAAATTGTAAACATATCTAAACAAACATTTAACTCATTTGTTATCAAAAATTTGATAACCTTTTAGTTTCCCAACTTGACTGTTGCAGCATTTTGTTGATGTTTTAAAATAATTCGTACACATAAAAACGTTATTTATTTTACAATCTAACATGAATAGCAATTATAACAATAAGTTGTTAAAAATATTTGCAAAAAATATTAAGTAATAGATTTTCTTAGATCAAACCGCCATTGCCTCAACGTACCAACCTTCTCTTTCAATACAAGCTTCCGTTCTACGACAAAATTCTCTTTACACATTTCGAATCATGTTGGGAGTTATAGTCTGAATGGTTTCCGTAATAACCCTTTCCAAATGTTGGACGTTTGTAAACGGCCCCCGTTTGTATACATTCTCTTTCAAGTAACCTCAAAAGAAATAATCTAACGGGGTTAAATCTGGCGACCTAGCTGGCCAAAAAGTATCTGAATATCTGTGGATTACTCTTCCGTTAAACAAATGATCCAGATACTGCCTTACTTCCAATGTACTATGACATGTAGCGCCGTCCTGCTGGTACCATATTTGTTGCCGTTCATGTAGTGATAGGTCATCAATAAAATCACACACGTGAGTTTGTAAGAAATTTATATAATTCTGAGAGGTCACGGATTGTCGAAAAAAAAAATGGCCCAATTATTTATCTTTGTAAATGCCACACCAAACATTTGTTTTAAATGAATATTGATCACGAGTCCTAATTGTGAAGTTAGGATTGTTGTCACTCCACCATCGACAATTTTGAGAACTCACCGTTCCATTTGAATTAAATGTAGCTTCGTCTGAAAACATTATTTTTCTAACAAAAAAAGGATCGTCTTCAATTTTTTCTTGAATAAGAAAACAAAATTCTATTCTCTTATCGTTGTCTCTAGGTTTCAATGTATGAATAAATTTAGGCTTATATGGTTTAAACTGATTTTCCTTCAAAATTTTTGCAATTGTACTTTTACCTGCATTTTGCAACAACAATGCCCTCTTTCGTAGAGAATATTTAGGATCTTGCACTGTAGATAACATTACATCTAATTTCGTCGCCTCATTTGCAACGCGTTTTTCACGTTTGTTGCTGAATTTATTTTTAACATCTCCGTATACTTTGAATTTTACCATAAGTCTCATAACTGTTGTATGTTGTATATTTCTTCCTGGATGTCTGTTATTAAATATTTTAGCTGCTTCCCAATACGTTTTATAATTATCACCCACAATTAGCACAATTTCTATTTTTTCTTCTAAATTCAATACCACCGGCATCTTTAATTAGAATTTATTGTAACTGTCAAATATGTATTTTACGTTTAATGTCAGATATGTAAATATCATGGCAACTTGATTAAAAATGTACTTATGCATTTATTACTGTTGTAGGGTAGACATGCAATAGCAAAATGTAGAAAATCTCCATTTTAAACATTTTGTATACATGGCTATATATTTGAACATGTTGTAGACTTCTAAATAAATTTTCTTGATAACAATTTTCGAAATTATAAAAAATTGAGGTACTTTGCTCTTGGTAAAATTCATATTTTTGAACATACCTCGTATACGACTGAAAAAAGTTTAATATCTGATGGTTGTATTTTAGTTTTTACACCATGCAGAACTTTTTATGAAGAATAACTTTTTTTCGTAAAACTAATATTAAGAAAGTTTCCCATATGGTGCGAACTTAAGTGGACACACTGTATATATATATATATATATATATATATATATATATATATATATATATATATATATATATAGTACACAATTACGTATAAAATGACTCGTCTAAAATAAGATATATCAAGAAGTACACGAGCTTTAATTGCTTATTCACTACGCTATTTTAAGTTAATGCCCTTATATATTATTCAGTATCCAAATGATTGTAACGAATATTTTTCACCGTGATATGAAACATTCATAAAAACCAGGGGTAAATTAAATAAACCCTTGACCTAAAAAGGATTATTAATAAAACATTATACATATAATTGCCCTATGAAAAAACCCAAACAGGTTAGTCGAAATAAAAATGCCCTGCGAAGGCGAAATCGATTTTAATTATAATTTTTATGCACATTTTTAATTTATGTATTTGTAAGAAAACGTATCGTAAAAACTTGATTAAAATGTTATAAACAAAACATCAAAGTTACTCTTTTAACTGCTGTAAAATACATTTATTGTCTATTGTGTATAATAGACATTAGTTCCAAGTAAAGCAATTCAGTATAATAATGATTTGTGAGAGGATGACTATCCAATCAACATAATAATTTATGATATGATTTATGGGATGATGATGATAATCTCCAGGGATGATGATGATAAGCCAGATGGCCCAATTTAGGTTGTTTTTCAACAGACGAAGCCACAATATATTATTCCGGTAGCGAGAATAACCAACACAGACACGGCGTGGCAGTAATGGTTAATAAAAAATCTAATAGAGTGCGGGAATGCTATTTCCCTATCTCAGAAAGGGTAATGATACTGAAGTTAGTGCTATCTCATGTCAAACTGAATTTGATAGAAGTTTGTGCTCCTACGGCGAATGCCGACGAAGAAAAAGTAGAATTATTTCAACGAGATATCGAAGGCACTTAGAATAACGAAAACAAGAGAAATCACGATAGTCTTAGGTGATCTCAATGTAAATATTGGAAAGGGACAAAGCGGAAAGTGTATAGGAAACTATGGTCTGGGAAATCTGAGAGGAGATGACGGCATCGTATCTCGTGGTTAAAAAACCTCCGACAATGGTTTGGGATGACCTCCGCGGAGTTATTTCGCAGAACAGTAAACAATATCATGATAGCCTTGATGATCGTCAACATCCGGATCGAATAAGGCACTGAAGAAGAAGAATACTGGCTATGGTTTCCATGTATTTCTCCGGTTTTGGGCCTTTGATAGAATTTATTACTGTAGCTTGTTGCTTGGTTGCAAATGACGCTGCCTTATGATGTTTTGTAATTTGTGAATATGATTTTTAATTTGTAGTGGTTCAATTAGACAATATATTATATGACTTGTATATGACGGTCCTATTTTTTATCGTTAAATCACCTATTAGGGACAACTTTTTGGTTCAACTTGTTTAAAATCTGAGGTTTTGATTTTTTTGGTTATGTATTCCGTATAAAGATTTCAATTTTATTCTTCTTCTTCTTTTTAATAAGCAAAATGCTTGTTCAATATCGATTAATGCCTCTATTGGAGGTTATCGCTCCATCTTTTGCGTGGTCGCCCGATACTTCTTCTACCTTTTGGTGATTTGTCCCTCGCTATATTGACTAATCGGGTCTCTTCCATTCTGTTTATGTGTTCGTTCCATTCCTTTTTTCTGTTCAGTGTCCACTCATTTATTTCTGGTATATTGCATTTTCTTCTGATCTCTTCACTCCTCATTCGATCCCTCAGTGTGTTTCCTGTAATTCTCCTCAGTAAACGCATCTCCGCCGTTTCTAGTAGTTGCTGAGTTTTGGAGGTATCCGGTCTTATCTTTGAAGTGTATGTCATTATTGGTCTTATTGTTGCTTTGTAGATTCTTGATTTCACGTCGGTATTAATGTGGGGATTGCGCCATATCGTGTTATTAAGACAACCTGCTATTTTATTAGCCTTTTGTACTTGGTTTTTCACTTCCTTCTCCACATCTCCGTAGCTAGACAGTGTAATTCCTAGGTAATTTGTCTCCATTACTTGCTCAATGTTGATACCGTCGATTTCCAGTTTACATCTAATTGGTTCTTTACTGATTACAATTGTTTTAGTTTTCTGTGTACAGATCACAATATTAAAGTCCTTTGCCCTTGTGTTGAATCTATGGGTTAGTCTTTGTAGATCGTCTTCATTGGATGCAATTAGGGCCGCATCATCTGCATAGCAGAGTATTCTGATTTCTTTGTTCCCCATTTTGTATCCTCTTCCTTTATTAATAGTATTGATGATTTCATCCATGATTAAATTGAATAGCGTTGGACTTCAATTTATTTCAGATTTCAATTTATTGGTAATAATAAATTAAAATCGCTTACTTCAACACAGACGATATTAATCACTTTTATAACTTAGATATTGTTAAACTTAACTTCAATATGAATAAACTTTTTTGTTTTTTATTCAAAGAAATAGATAGTCAAATTGTATTAAATTTAAAGTTGTTTTTATTAAAAAATTCAATGAAACGAATCTGAAAATCACTTGAAAAATCGAAAAATTACTGGTCGCTGTTTTTTAACTGGAGTATCTAAAAGAAATCAATAGAAAAGGCGTATTAACTCGTGATTATTAAAACAATATTGTGTAAAAATTAGGCATTCTAAATAAAGACGTGTAGTGGACGACCTTATTGGAAAAAAGATTTTCTCAATTAAATGTTTATGAACAAAAAAGTGATTGCAAATGAAATCCGAAAGTAAGCATGTTTTTCAATTGTTTATAATTATTAAAAAACAGAATAAAAACATTTCATAAGGTGCATTTTTTATATACAGTGAGAGATCAAATTATTAGAGCCACCTAGCAAAATTTAATTTTTTTTACAAAAAGTATGTATGATTGAGTTGTATAGTATACTAATGCGTTTGATTTTATTTGATTATCATCTAACCCTTTATGAAAGTACAATAAATAGTCAGACCACAATGGCAACACAGCGAGCGTGGCAATTTGTGACTTAGATGCCATTGTTTGTCAGTGCTGTCCAGCCTAGCTTGTAACTTGTGTGCATATTATTTTGCATTCTTGGTGTTTAGAATTATAATAAATAGTTTTCATTGCTCTCTAGTAATATTCTGATATTCTGGCGATCCTATACTATTTTTTATGAATTGGAGCAAACATTGCATGTTTGTTACACCAGTGGTACCAGAACATCATGAGAGAAGCCAAAAACGTCTCACCAACGAAAATAGCGGAAATAAAAACTTTATTATTGAACACTAGTTACTCCAACAGAAAAATAGCCTTAATTTCTAAAGTTTCTAGGGCAACTGTGGACTGTATAAAAAGAAAATTTGACGAAAATTTGGATTTGATCCCACGGTCCAAACAAAAATATGATTTTGAAAAACAATTACAACACCACGAGATTAAAGAAAAATTCGAGATATTGTCTTGGCACACAGAAAACCTTGAAGATTTTGAACAAAAATGATGCATGTGTCTGGCGCCAGTATTTTACCAATGACAGCTCATCAGCGAATAAAGGATCTGGGGTTTTAAACCTGTCACCTTGCAAAAAACTGCTGCTCACACCAGCCATGACGAATAAAAGGCTTCAGTGGGCTAAAGATCATAAAGATTGGACCATTGATGATTGGAATCGGGTAAATAACATTATATAACATGGTTTTTCTGTTGTGTAGTTTACAGTTACAGTTGAGTGTATTGTAAGGACGGTAAAGCACCCCCTAAATATCATGGTGTAGTCTATCATAAGCAGTCAAGGAACTAGTGGACTCTACATTGTCGAAGGAACAAGTACTGCAAGCAAAAATGCTTTCCCATGCCCATGAGTGGTTTCTGAATAAGAGTTTCACGTTTATGCAAGACTCGGCGACTTGTTACAAGGCAAAAACTGTTACAAAATTCCTTGCTGACAATCAGACAACTGCCCTAGTAACTCGCCAGATCTGAATCCAATAGAAAATCTTTTGAAGCTAATGAATAAGAAATTTCTAATAAAATTATAACTACATATCGTCAATTCATCGAGCTCTTAATAGAAGAATGGCACAGTAATGGAACAATTCCACAAAATTGCCAGATATGCATAGAAAGTATACCAAGAAGGTGCCAGGCCTTTCTGCAAAAGGTCATTTCTGCAAAAGATACCACTATCAAGCATTAGGCTTAAGGCATATTTTAAGTATTTTTATGTAATTTCTAGTTTCTTTTTTAATATAGATTCTAAATCACAGTAAAATATAATTAAGCACAAAGATATGTTTTATAGCTAAATTACATACCATTTTTAAACAAAAAGTAAAATTTTATCGAGTGGCTCTAATAATTCGATCACCTACTGTAGTTACTACATATGCAAAAGATGGTCACAATCGGTTAAATAGTTTTTAAGCAATTTGTTTATCCCATTGGAGAGAACATAATACTTTTTGTTTTTTTTGTCTGATTCTCTTTGCAAGGTCTCAAATGTTCATATATGTATATATATATATATATATATATATATATATATATATATAATATATATATATAGTAGTTTTAAGTTTCTTGAACCGTATTATATATAATACAAAATTAATGTTTCTTGGTTTGGGTTCAATATATTACATGTGGAACTAGATTTTATTTTCCATAGCAATCAATCAACTTTTCGGCAGGAAACCCTTGTCTTTGTCAAGATTCAAAACGTAAAACGTAACACAGACATTAACGAACTGACAGGGTCAGTAAGCGAAAGTACTTGGGCAAGATTTGATTTAACTTGTGCTCGATATTTGCCTTAATTTTCAAAGTTAATATATCTTTATGGAACCTAAACCCAAGAAACATTAATTTTGTATTAAATATAATACGGTTCAAGAAACTTAAAACTACTATATATATATATATATATATATATATATATATATATATATATATATATGTTCGGATAGATTTCCGCGGTCAGATGAATAAAAATCACTAGGTTCTCGGGAAGAACCGCGTTGAGAATTTAATGCTCGAAGTTTCAGCTCTCATGTTGGAGCCATTATCAAGAGGGATACGGTTCGGTTCGAGTTCGGGGTCTCAATCTGCCTACTCCCCTCACTCGAGACGTACCAGTATCGTGTTCTGTATTATAAATACAAGAACTGTCTCTCGGCACTGAGGTCTCAATCTGCCTACTCCTCAGTGTCGAGTGACGAGTGACGTGTCGAGACACGTTAATTTTAAATTAAAAAAAAATGAAAATATACCATAACAGTATGTAACTCAATCATGTTGAATTGAAACAATATTTGTTTAATATTAATATCATAATTAAGTTAGTTTGGAAGTTACGTTTCACTTTAGATGTTGACGTCTAATCTGAAATAAACCTAATTAATCGAATGACTAGGTTTTAATTTAAATTTTAATTAGCGAATATAGGAACTGTAGTTGGAAATGTTAGCTCTAACTTGAAATATTGAAATAGTTAGCTATTTATCTCAACAACAAACTTGCTTGTTCAGGTATATGTTAAACCTTGTTTACAGGAATTTAGTAAACACAAAAGCTTAGATCAATAAGGTATGTGTTTACTAAGTTACGGCACCACGTATTATTGGCAATACGAGTGAACAAATCAACTGACTGACAAGACTTTCATCCAGTTTAGCTATTGCATATTCACTATTCTATGTTTATTGTTTAAACATGCAATTTCTAGAGAAAATAGTGATACAAATCTTATAATTACCCTTCTTTTTAATTACTTTTATTTAAAACAGCAAATAATATTATAGTAACAAAATCCACAAGGAAAACAATTCCTGTAGCTGGCTGTATACCACGTATCACAAAAAAGAGGTTAGTCTTCGTAAATGGGTATATTTATTTAAAAACCCTTAAAAGGGCTACATAAAAAAAACAAACGTTTTCGGACTAAACAGTCCATCATCAGGTTTCAAATTTTAAAATTGCAAGGTTATAATGCCTGAGCCACCAAAATACCTGGGTAAAAACCCTTTAAATTACATATAGTTGTAAAAGATTATACATCATGTTGTAAAAAAACTGTGATGTTCAGTATTAAATTAAATTTTACTTCAGGTAACATACATGGCTAAAGTGAGTTCCAGAGCCGGAGAGTAAACCTCTTTACACGGAGAAGAGCTGGTAACTTACAATATTTTTGATTTTATTTTTTAAGTCATTTTCAGACATAGACATTTTGGGTTTATTCATATGTTGTAAAATTGCTTGAAATGCTGCTCGCCTCGCTTGTAGATTGCGATAAAGCTTGGTTTGTGGATTTCATAATATATCCTAGTTTTGATAAGCATTCGAACATCTTGCCATGTCTGCGTCTGACCATTTTTCAGTCAATTTTTTCCAAAAACAACTTCATACACTGTAAAAGTACTCTACTCAGCATTAAGCACGTTGTGTTTCTGTTTGACGAAGTGTTTACACATTCGATTCCAGTCGTTTGACATCGATTCGGCGACAGTCGCCTATCAACAGTCTACACTCGCCTTGCGGAGTGTAATTTTGTTCAAAACTACTTTAAATTAATTAGCTTAGGGCAAACTTGGATAAATCTTGAATATATTGCCTATGTGAGTCCATTTTAAATAGGTAAAAAGAAATAAGAATGAGACACACTCACAATTCGCTTACTATAATTTGCTACGCATCTTCAGGTCAACGATACATAGTAAACTAAATGCTGAAAATATAATAACCCCTATTAAGGTACTGTCTGGTACACAATATATAGGAATTATGCCAGTATTATTTGTGTGTGATTTATTAAATATAAATTTAAATTAATTAAATAAACACTAAGTGAAAATTGATTTAGAAAAATTAAAATTAAATAAATATGATGTAACGTTATAAACTTCACATCTTTATTAATTTAAATTTAAATAATTATTTTATTTTAATCTCTTTATTAATTTATTAATTTTTTTACCTTCAGTTTCTTTATTACTATTTGTTCTTCAAAAAAATAGTTGGCGCCCTCTTTTTCTTTCTTTCCTCTCTCATTTTTCCTGTAGAATAAATGTTTATTCTCCTTTTTCTGTCCGCTAGTAAATATTCTGTTCTATGTTGACAGGAGAGCTAATTTCATCATAGGCATACGTCCTATGACATCTGTGCTAAACTTCATTTTAGTCTCCCCACTGTCTGTCAATCATCTTTTCTAACGTAGTGATAATATCCTTTTTGGTCTGTTTCTAAAATTTATAAAAGAAGACAAAAATTATTATAAGGTTCATTTATTCGTCTGCAGAATTCTCTTGGAGTGAGTACTTTCATTTTAATCTATATTCTATAGTTCTGACAGCATGTTCAATATTCATAATTACTCCTTTCGAAAACTCAATTTTATGTATTTAGGAATCTAACAAAATTTAACTTAGTTTAATAGTAATTTTATTTTATTTTATCCTTGCCATCTGCTATTTGTTTAAATGTAATTTTGGTAAAATAATTTTCAAGGAGGTTTTATTTAGCGTATGGACTTTCACAGTACGATAAATATACAAATACAATTACAATAATATACACATATATATTATTTATATTATTCAAACACTAAAACTAGTACAAATAGAATGAATGACACTAAATATTAATGTCCAATTTACATAGCCATTCAATTGCTTCTGGGGAACATTCCGCAAAGTCCTGGAGGTTTCCACGGTAGGCACGATTCAAGCAGTCTGAAACACAATGGCTTATGGTCTGTCTAGATTCTCCGCAATCGCACTGTGGACTTTCTGCACGACGTCACCTGAACAGCGAATCAGCACATTTACCATGTCCGGTACGTATACGATTAAGCCTTGCCCAAATGAACCGGGGCAGATTTGATCCGATAAAACCTGAGTTGGGGTGGATATCTTAATATAGTCTAATTCTACTGTTGCCATCCATCTTGTTGTACATTGCCTATGTATATCATAGGAATTACCAATTTTTCGGGCAGATCGTATTGGAGGATTTCTAGATCTCAATCGTTGGTGATCTTTTGAGATGTCTGGGATATCTTGATGTATTGGTAATTGTACGTTGGCTACAATTTTCTGGTACTCTCTCACTAATGCTGCTGTACGGCGTAGATCTGGTGGAGCAATATTGCTCAGAGTAGGCAGCCATCTCACTGGCGTTGATTTTATTGTTCCAGTGATTATTCTCATGGTTTGGTTAAGTTGGACATCGATTTTGCTTGTATGTGCACTATTTAGCCATACTGGTGCACAATATTCTGCCACTGAAAAAACCAAAGCTAGAGCAGAGGTCCGAAGAGTATCTACAGAAGCACCCCATTGATGTCTCTTTAAAGCTGTTCTTATATTCTAGTTCATTGGAGAATTTATTGGGTTTACTGAATATTTTGTTGGATAATTTCTGCAATTCTATGGAATAATATATTTCTGGGATATTTCTGGAACTCTAATATGAAATAACTGCAGCTGTCAGTAGGGCCTACCCACACGCTCTGGAGGACCTAACCACATGCTCTGGAAGACCTAACCACATAATCTGGAGACCACATATATTTAGAAGCAAGCATCCCATCGGTGCCACAAGTATCATTCAAATTTATTTAATGTAAAGCATTAGGCAGGGTTTTTTTCGCTACTTAAATATTATGTTTTATCTTAAATAAATATGATTAGTTAAATCATTGTTTTATTTGTTAGCAGCTAAGTGTTCATTGTTTAATTCATAGTTTAGGACAAGACGGATTCACACTTGGCAGACTGAGCTAGGCGAAGCATTGGCGATAAGATCTCATGGTTGATTGAGGTAATATTTTATAACAGTATTTCAATTCTCTTTCGTAGTATTATTGGCGCCCAACGTAGTGCGCCAATATGTAGCGATAGTTTACGGATGATATAGATATATGAAAAATGTGTTTTTTGGAGTATTTAGTAAACAAATGTTTGCTAATTTTTGATATCAGCATGTTTTTAAAAATATTTTTTTTTGAGTATTAGTTTACAATTTTTCGACATTTAATATTCTATTTTTGTAGAGATAATATAAATTATTTGAAATGTCTTATTGAAAATGTAATCTTTTTACCGCTTTTGGGTACATATGTCGATGTTTATGAATTTTGTGAAAATTTTTTGACATGTTTTCTGACGTATATTCTTCTGATGTCTTTGAGAGAAATGTTTATTTAATTGATTTCATCTTAAGTATAAACTAACTGACCTATCAAGAAAAATTATAGCTATTATAAATGTTAATTTATTTTATTAAAAGTATCTATACATTAATTGGTAATTTAGAAAGAAAAGTTTTTGTTTAAATTTTTACATACGTGTCCTATTTTAAAAAAGTCATAACTTTAACTGATTGTTCTTAACGGTGTAGATTGTTAAATAAAATGAAATGATAAAAAAAGCTCGGAATATCAAAAATACATATACCGTTTATTGATTAAAAATGACTTCACTGTAATTAATGAAAACATTTAGTGTTGCTTTTGCTTTTGAACAATTTTCAACAGCTGCATCTATTTGACAGCTTAATTGGGTAATTGAATTTTAATTCTGCATCAGCCTTTGTTGTTTGTGACCATTATGGGATAGATATATGATATATTTACAAAACCCTTCGGATGAGTTGTTTATTGCATAAGCTTTCATGTTCATAAACAAGACTTTGTGGGTTTAATATTTTTGATCGATTAAAGGCGAGCAATAATTAACAAAATCATCTATTTTATAGAAGTTTTGCAGGAGCAACATTGGACGGCTTTTATTATGAGTACGAAGTGTACTCTAAACGTTTTGTACAGAACCATTTACCGAAATTTACTTGACTCAGTAAATATTATTTTATAAATATATTTTAATATATTTTGACATTTCTTAGAGTAAGCATCATACCTTGCAAACTTATATGAATAACCTTGAAAAACTTTAACCAGTCATTTATTTTAACACCATCTCGGGGTGTCACATATAATCAAACAAAGCTTAATTCCACAATGTCAATTCTATCAAAAGTAATGACAGATCTTCCGTTGGTTTACAGCTTTCAATTTTATTTTATTATCTTTAACTTTTGTTTGTATTTATTCTTATGGTCTGTTTTTTAACGAGGAGGAGTAATTCAAATTTTACGCGCCGTAATGCTTGTTTGTAATTGGTATAACGGCAGGCAAGTTTACTCCACTAAATTATTACATATTGACACTGATGACATTTGTTAAATTTTAAAATTCAAAATTTAAGACGATTTTTTGAGTTATTCCTTACATTTTTAGATTTTTAATTTGCATTTATATAAAAAACAGTTCTTTTCCGAACTATTCAGCGACATATTAGTGTTATTAAGATAGCAGTATGGATTCAATGCCAAGTACCAGTGTTAATTATTCTTCTCCACTTTAAAAACGCCGAGTAGATTTGGGTCATTTATCATCAAATGAGAAACAATATATAAACATGTACCGGGTGGTCCAATAAGCCGATCTCTCGGCTATATATCAGAAACTATTCATGTTATAACTTTAGGAGAAAAAATTTATTGGTAAAAGTGGCCAAGAGAAATCGCTGGAAATAACTTTCAAGTTTCTGGGTTACCCGCTAGGGGCCGTAACCTGTGAAGAAAACTTTGAAAACCAGTTTTTTTAGAAATATGCCCAGTTATACCAAGTGTTAAATAAGTAAACTAGAAAGAGGCCTTAATTCTTCACAAAGTTGTTCAAGTACTTTTTTTTTATTTTTTCAAGTAAAGGGTGGGGGAGACTGGGGAAGTATTTGTGGATAAATACCTATAACTTTGGATTGGATTAACCGATTTTAACTAAATTAGTGTCATTAGAAAGAGTGTGGATAAATTAATTTACATCTACTATAAAATAATTGCATTTAGTTTTAATTGTCATAGGTAGAGGATACTTTCGAATAGAAAAAATTAAAATTCGTTTTTCTTCAAAATGTTTAATAGAAACACCTATTTATTGTAAACTATAATGGAATTGGATTAAATTCGTAACAAAATGACGCAAACCGCATGTTAATGGCTTTTGTCGAACTCGAGATATGAATAAAAACGCATAAACATAAGTAAGTATAGTATTGACTGACCCTGTATTATAAATTAATTTCAAAAATAAGTCAGTAGGTACTTTAAAAAATTTTTATAGCAAAAGAATCTTAATGTTGATACCTATTTTGACCAGTGTTATTTTATATGATTAAAAATAGTTTTTTCGAAAGTGTTATAGGTATTATAATCCGAATTGAAGATTGCACTTTTTTCAATAGATATTAATATTGGTAATATTAGTAATTAATTATGAGTACTAATAATCCGTGATGAGTATATCAAATGCAGTATTGTATGATATGATTGGAGTTTATTTCGAATGTCACCAAAATCCCGCTATTGCCTCACGTATATATTCTGTACGATATCCTGACAGGAGATATTATGCAAAGAAGTATTTGAAAGAAAGGTAAGAAGATTAAGAGAAACTGGTAGTTCATCTTCCTTGTTTTAAGTGATGTAGTAGAGATATGACCGAAGGTAATTCCATCAATGTTCTTGCTTTAATTCAACAGAATCCACATATGAGTAGTCGGCAAATCTCTATAGAATTAAACATACCCAAAACTACTGTTCTAAGGATTTTAAAACATCACAGGTTGGTTTTTCATATTATAAAGTGAACGTTTAGGTCAGAAACTTGGAATTTCCTTTAAACTTTGTTTTTCTGTTTTTATTGTTCTGTTTTTTAGACTGCATCCTTATCATGTAATTCTCCACCAAGCTTTACACGAGAGAGATTTTGATACAAGGCTGGATTACTGCAATTTGATGTTAGGTCTACTAGAAGAACAATCGCGTATCCTGTCAAAGATTTTGTGAACAGACGAGGCTCCGTTTAATAGTGCGGGTGATGTTAATCTGCACAATATGCATTATAGATGGAGTCTTAAGTTTGGTGTGGTATAGTTGATGGAAAGATCGTAGGTCCATATTTCTTTGATATAACTTTAACTGGCGAAAAATATTTGGATTTTCTGGAAAATCAGTTGCCTGTTTTATTGGAAGATATTTCCTTACAAACAAGAAGAGATATGATATTACAATATGACTTTTCCAGACGAGTTCGAGATTATTTGTATGCAAGTTGTATAAATAAATGGATTGGAAGGGGAATCTCCAGACTCAACATATCTGGACTTTTATCTGTGGGGAAGATTGGAGGACTTAGTGTACCAAACTTGACCAACCACGCGGGTCGAGATAAAACAGCGCATTATAAACACAATAAATAGTATATCAACAGATGAGATTGAAGCAGCTGTTATGTCTACGCGCGAAAGATTACATCTTTGTGTGGACAATGATGGAAAACAATTTGAATATTTAACTGGACATTAAGTTTTAATGATCGAGATGTTTGTATGATCTTTCACATATTTAATTTCAAGTTATAATAAAGGATGAATCAATACTATACTTATTCGTGTTTATGTGTTTTTATTCATATCTCGAGTTCTACAAAAGCTATTAACATACGGTTTTCGCCGTTTTATTACGACTTTAATCCAGTTTCATTATAATTTACAATAAATAGGTGTTTTCATTAAACATTTTCAAGAAAAATTTTAAATTTTTTTTAAATTTTAATTTTTTCTATTCAAAAGTACCCTCTACCCATGACAATTCAAACTAAATTTAATTGTTTTATAGTAGATATAATTAAATCATCCATACTCTTTCTCATAACACTAATTTCATTAAAATCGGTTAATTCAAACCAAAGTTATAGGTATTTATCCACAAATACTTTCCCACTCTCCCAAACCCTTTATTTGAAGAAATAAAAAAAGTACTTGAACAACTTTGTGCGGAATTTAGGCCTCTTTCTAGTTTACTTATTTAGCACTTGGTATAATTGGGCATATTTCACAAAAAACTGGTTTTTAAATTTTTATTCACAGGTTACGCCCCCTAGCGGTTAACCCAGAAACTTGAAAGTTATTTCCAGCGATTTCTCCTGATAACTTTTACTAAGAAATTTTTTCTCCTAAAGTTATAACATGAATAATTTCTGATATATAGTCGAGAGATCGGCTTATTGGACCATCCGGTACAAACAAATAATGAAAATTGATAGTTCTAAAATGAAAATAACAGCAACGTTAACGAAAATAAAACAGGCAGCAGGTTAGTTTTGCAGAATAGTTATTGTTAAAATCAATACTTACTAAAGTAATGTGCTAATTTTAGGTGTTGGGAGTTGAACTATTCAGCGAACAATTAAAGAATATAAGCAGACTGGAACAGTAAGATGTCCTAAAAATACTGACGGTCGACCTTCTATTCTTGCAACATTTGATGAAAGAGTTAAAAAATCTGTAGAACCGATAGTTCACAGCTTCTTTTTCAAGAATGAAATGCCCACTTTAAGTAAAATTAACAACCGATCAGATCTTCCAAAATATGTGTCGTTTATTATTATATAAATTCTTGAAGCAAATCAATTTGAAGTAAGTAAATATGGGTTAGCTACAATTATATAGTAAAATTATCTAAAACATTTAATAGTTTTCATTTTAATAATCGGGAATATTATTGTTACTACTAAATAGTTTTTGTAATTAAAATTTATGAGCTACATGAAAAATGATTTTAATAGTACCCTTCTTGTTTGATCAAAATATTTTTCCTAATTATAGACATAAGTACAACAGTCTTTGTGTTACATGTTTTTGGAAACATACCAGTGTACAAATATTTTCATTTTAGGTATCATGTACTTACATTTAACTGTTCTCATTTAAAATATTACCTATCTATATATATATATATATATATATATATATATATATATATATATATATATATATATATATATATATATATATATATATATATATATATATATATATATATTACTATATATTATGACATATAGGTTCCCTCTATTCTGTATAATTTGTAAAAGTATATAAAACCGATGAGAAATTTTTAAATATACATTTTGTTTCATTTAGTTACCATACTAGTGTTCATACCAGTGTTATACCTATTTATACCTATAAAACAGCATTATGTGGCATCCGTCGAAAAACTGATATTGCTTCTTCCAGTGTTCCAGCAAAGAAAAATCATTTATCTGCTGATGCTAGAGAAATCGTTAAAACAATATATAGTTATTTACTTACAAGAGGACTTACTACTATTCTGCTGCCAGTGAAATATCTGATTTAACGAAAATACCTCTAACCACAGTGAAAAGAATTACATCAAATCCCATTAAATCAAGAAGGAAGCGTAAGGATGCCGGTTCTACCAAATGTATTGACGAAAGTGATAAGGACTTAATAAGACGAAAAATTTACACAATGTATGAAGAGCAACGGATACCTACATTAGATGCTTTAAAACAACGGCTTACTAATGATGATACACAAATAAACTGTAGCCGCATTAGTCTTTGAAGGATTTTGTCTAAAATGGGCTTTAGATATCGTACAATTGACAAAAGGCAAGTGCTTATGGAGTCCCATCGTTTACAAAAGTGGCGTACTGAATATATAACTTCCATAAGAAAGTACCGTACAGAAAATCGACCAATAATTTATCTGGACGAGACATGGTTTGACACTCATGAAACACCATCCAAAGGATGGTCCGATTCTTCCAACAGGTGTCAAACAAAAGCTTTATCAAACAAAGGGAAAAGAATAACAGTTTTACATGCAGGATCAAAAAATGGTTGGGTCCCAAGTGCCTTATGGCTTTCTGCAAAGAACATTAAAGACTCCTGCGTGGACTACCATTAGGATACAACGGCAAAGCTTTTTGAGCAATGATTTAAGAATTGTCTTATACCTAACCTTCCTTAAAATAGTGTGATAGTAATGGACAATGCAAGTTACCACAGTCGTCAATTACATAAGTCTCCAAGTTCAAATAACACGAAAATTGAAATTCAATACTACCTGTTAGAAAACAATATATATTTTGAAGAAAGTTATTTCAAAAATGAACTGTTAGAAGTGTAAAATCATTTTCTATTAAAAAAGTATATGTTTGTGACGCATTGGCCGAGGACATGGGACATACAGTGTTACGGCTTCCGCCCTACTATTGTTTATTTAATCCCATAGAGCATATGTGGCACCAACTAAAGTCAAATGTTAGGTCACAAAATGTTTCTCCGACTTTAAGTGGTAGTGTAGTCGAATTAATAAGGAAATGTGTTGATGAGATCTCCCCAGAAGTTGGAAAAATTCAGTACGCCATGTAATGAACGAAGAAAATTCATATGTTACTTTGCGACAGCGAAACAGAATTAGGTATTTAGGAAATCATAAATATATTTTGGTTACTTTTGTTATTTTTTTTTTTTTTTGTAAATATTAAGTTGTATATATTTTTCTATATATTTTTTTTTCAATTCATCTATTTTTTGTACATTATGTATTCGTTTGTATGTATATACTGTAAATAGAACTATTATTACTGTACATTTTTAACGATATCCGATTAAGAAGAGCAAAAACTTTTAAATACGCCAGTTTTTTTTAACAGTCCTAATCCTGTAAAAATTGTTAAGGAAAGTACATTTCTGAATTTAGATCCATATACTACAATTATTCACCTAGAACAAAAAATCTACTTTCTTCATGTTAAAAATTGTTCAATTATCAAGTATATTTACTTGAACAACCTGAAAATACCATATGAAATAATTTAATAAATTTTTATAATCGTGTATTACACAGCTACCAATGAAATATATTAAATAACAAACTTTCTGAAGTGCGACCCTGTGTACTTTGGTAGTTTATTGAGAGACTTTTGTATACACACAGGTAACCATTAAGTACTCAACCATTTTTCCTAAAAAACTATAACTGGTCTCAAAATATATCGTCTTGACTTTCTGGTCGTTAAAGGATTATTGGTATTATTGCCATTATTAACAGATAAACACATTTTAAATTTCTACCTGAACGCTCTGGGTTGGATCAGGTATGGCTAATGTTAAAGGAATAGGGATAAGTTGAATAGAGATAAAGGAATTAAAATTAATAAGAAGTATCATTAATTAAGAATCTGTACTTGCTATTGTGTGTATAGGATATCAGTGAAGTTTGTTCGGAACAAATATGTTTCATCCTTAGGAAACTACTCGCTCGACATCTACTAAACATAATCGAAAACATGTTGCATTGGACGCAAAATAAATAGTTAAAAATGTATACTTTAATAGATAAAATGTCAATCAAAAACAAGATGTTGTGAGGGATACACGTTTACGTACAAAAACGTTAATAACGTAAATATAAGATATTGTAAGCAAAGAATTGTTGACAGAAGGAAAACAACGTACCTAATGTTCAGTCTAATCAATTGGACAGCACTCAACAAGATATTATAAGAGCAATATATTCTAGTTATAAAAATCAGACAGTTTCTATGTTAAATAAAGTTAAATTGAAGTTACAGGAAGAAGAAAAAATTATAGATAGAAGTCATGCCACCACCCTCCATAGAGTCGTTTCTAAAATGGGATTTTAAGTATAGTAAGATAGACAAAAAAGCAGTGGTAATTGAATCACGCAGACTGTGATTTTGGATAACTGCATATCTCTTTGAAATTAAGGATTAAAGGTTAGAAAACAAATCCATCATCAAGTGATATATGGTTGAATGCTCGAAAATATGAACTTTTCTGAAATAAAAGGCAGATATCGAGCCCAGTTTTTTAATAAATCTTGCCTAAGTACTTTCGCTCCCAGAGCATCTACAGGGGCATTTCGTAAAAATGTAGGATAGGATGATTCTGTCTCCGGCTTCTATACACTATGTAGCTTCGCCTAATTTCAAGATTTTAAAGTGTTTGTTTGTCTTTGTGTAGTGTATTGTGATGTTCCTTTTATATTACTGTGCTATGTTTGCCTTTTGCATTATCAAAAAAATATTATAATTGCCAGAATGATCTCCAATCTCCGATAGGAGTGGAACTTGAAAAGGAAGAAGAAGCGATTAATTTAAGCAATAAAACATTTTTTTACAATAAAATGGAGGTCTTGAAATATAATCGCTGTGTTAATATTTTCACCCAAAATCTGCCTTTGATGTTTTGAAGAACCAATAACTGTGGTATTCCATTGATGGCAATGGAAATAATAACACTAATCATTTAAAGAGGGGAAAACCAAGGCGATATATTCTGAGACAAGCTGTACCTCAACGTAAAATGGATGTATCAAGACCCGTTTAAATAATACCCTTAGTGCAAATGGATTTATAGTTGAAAAGCAAGTGTTTTCTTAAACTGTAATTGAATTGTCAATAATGCGGTGTCTGATTTCTATCAGATGATATAAATAATTAGTGTTAGTTTACGTTACCATGTAATCAAGAATGTATCACTTTTCTTGAGGAATTAAAATAACTTATTTAGGTAAATTAAATATTTCCGTTTTATATAATAATTTAGAATTTTGCTGTTAGTTAAGTTTATCTAATTACTTTTTTTGTAAAACTTTTTTAGTCGCATATTTTTTCTATTTTAAAATATTTAAACTGTTTTTATTAATTTTGGTTTTCTATTTTAAATGAATCTTCCTTTAAATTTAAACCTACTGCAGTACGTCTGGCATAATGCAACTTTTTAGTGCAACGTGCATATCACCCAACCTCTGACGGAGTATCAAGAACAAACTTCTTGGTCAATACCTCTCCAGAAAAATATAACAACAGAGTCACATCACTAGTCCTCACGTGAAATAGCAGCACATAACCTAGCACTCGGACACATATCGATTAAAAACAGTCTTTTGTTTAGCGCGTAACGTTTACAGAGACCGGAGAAAGCTCAACTGCTACCCGGAGTTTAGAGTCTATCCCGGAGCATTCCGTTAAAATTGAGCGGGAGCCACGATGCGTTTGCGCTGTAGTGGGTGGTTAGCCGAAACGGTTGCTTTGAATCAGAAAAGGGGATGGTAGGCAAGGAAAATTAAAAGGATTTTTGGAACTCGAGAAAAAGACTTCGATTCTTCTGTAAATGATAAAACTAACAATTATGTAATAATCAAGTTTGTGTCCACTTTGTCTTTAATAACTATTCTATTCATTTATTAACTGTTGATAGTCTTCCCTACATATTCAAACGTTTTTCAAAATTTTGGTTATCTGTCGCAAGCATCTCCAATTAACTTCTGTAATTCTGTTGAAATTGAATGTCCAGTTTTTATTTTAACTTATACATATATCTCTCCATATACAGTGTAGGTAAAAGTTTATCCCTCCATATTTCTCACTGACGCCCATTGCCCATAAATGAGACGATTAGTTCCGATCAGAGATATTTTACATATCTCTGGTTCAGATCCTAACATACCTAAAAAAACAACTAGAAGTGGGTCTTTGTCATTTTTATCGAAACCGTTTTTCGTAAACTATAACTATTTGATTGTTTACCAGTAGTTTCACATAAGCGAGTACACAAACAAACATATTGGCTATTATCGTTTATGTGTATAAGTATTGAAGTGAAAGAAACTAACAACGAATATATTTATTATCCTTTTTTTTTAAACTATTCTCTATCCTTCCATTGTTGGATATAGGTCTCCCCCAGTTCTCTCCATCTTTCCCTATCTTGAGCTGTTCTCTGCCATGTGGGACCTCCTTGTTTCCTGATGTCATCTTTCCACCTCATCTGTGGTCTGCCTCTTGATCTCTTTGCATTGTATGGACGCCACTTTCCGATGGCATTGTTCCATCGTCCGTCTTGGAGACGTTCATTGTGTCCAGCCCATTTCCATTTCAGTTTTGCTGCTTGTTCTATCGCGTCTACTGTCTTTGTTCTGGTTCTGATCCACTGGTTACGTTTTCTATCTCTAAGTGATACACCCAACATTTGTCTCTCCATCGCTCTTTGTGCCTTCCTTATCCTATCCAAATTGGCCTGTGTAAATGTCCATGTCTGTGCTCCGTAGGTGAGCACCGGTATGATACAGGAGTTATATACCTTGCTTCGTAAGTACAGAGGGATTGTTTGATTTTTTAGAACGTAAGAAAGTTTGCCGAACGCTGCCCATCCCATTCTTACTCGTCTCGATATTTCGGCTGTTTGATTTTCTCTATTAGCTCTGATTGCTTGTCCTAGATAGATATACTCATTTACCTGTTCTATCTTTTCTGTTTTTATTTTTATTGCCTCTTGGTCTTCCGTGTTTGTCATTACTTTTGTTTTGTTGAAGTTAATTTTTAGGCCTTTTTGCACTGATTTGTCATGAAGTTCATTCAGCATTAATTCCAGTTCTTGTCGTTCCGAGGAGATCAGGAGTATATCATCCGCATATCTAGGTGATTTAGGTATTTTCCGTTAATACATATTCCTCTGTTTTCCCAATCTGTTGATTTTATTATGTCTTCGAGGGTCAAGGTAAACAGTTTAGGTGAAATTATATCGCCTTGTCGGACTCCTCGTTTAACTTTTATATTATCGGTTATTAATTTGTCGTCTAGAATTACGGTCATGGTTACATTTTGGTAAATATCATGTATCAATTATATTGTATCCTTATAACTTGAAAAATAAATTAAACAATTCAAATAGTACTTACGTTTATATTCATCAGTTGCCGCTACAGCCCTTCGTGAGCCTTGGCCTGCTTCAAAACATTCTTCTGTCTGCCTTCTCCAGCCCCTCACTCCAATCTCCCTCAGATCTTACTGTACATCGTCCAGATATCTGAGTTTAGGTCGCCCCCTTCTTCTTCTTCCGACCGGCCTGTTTAGCATAGTTATTTTAGTGGGATCACTCTCATTCATCCGCATAACGTGGGCCACCCACCTTAGGCGGTTTATTTTGATGGTCTTCACAATATCTGCATCACCAAAAAGTCTATAGAGTTCAAAGTTATATCGCCTTTTTCACAGACCCTGTTCGTTTACTCCGCCATATATGGTCCTCAATACTTTTCTTTCAAAGACTCGTAGTAACTCTTCATCTCGGGTCGTCATTGCCCACTTACGTTTATATTACACAATATTAAATCGCGAATCGTCTAAATTGACATTAAAAACTTTTATTTAAAATTAAACCATATTTTGAACATGTGTTCACAAGAAACAGATTTTGTTACAATACTACACTATTTTATGAATATAGTGGCTAAGTTAGGATATACATGGCGATGGTTTTTCCACCACTGTAATGGACAGTTCCAATATCCGTACGAAATTCTTTGTGGGTAATATATCATCAGACAAATACATGTCGACTTCTTTTAGATCTCTCGATCCAGGTGTATGTTTAGATGAGCCATGTCCAATTATTTCATCAAAAATACACCATGGACTTAATACTCATCTTTATCAGTTTATTTTTCTTGTAGTGGTTGATTTTCACTAGTACCATCTTTTTTTTAATAGAAGTAACCAGCTTCTTTTGTTTTTAATATCTAGGTATTCTGATTAATGAATGAGTTTCAATTTACGATTGATCTGCATTTTCGATTTCAAATTTTTATTGATAATTCGTTAAAGGGTTTATTTATTGTAAATATTCCATAATTCTTTTTCTTATTTAGAATTATTGACCTAGTATAAGAATAATAATTTTATTTTAAAAAATGCACATATGTAGAAGATGGTTTTATAGTCCACTTTCTGAATATTGCAATGATTGAAACTTTTCCTGACGCATTTCTGTCCGTTTCGACTATTTCTACTACAAGTACTGACATACTGCTACAGCCACAAAAACGCCAAAAGGTGATGGATACTTCCATTAATAAAAATATTAATTTAGAACAAAAGAAACAAATAGGTATGGATTTAGTAAACCTATGCAGACTCGTTTCGTCCGTTTTCCATAGTTAAAGACGGAGCTCTCAAAAATTTGCAGGGTGGATTCCTGGATATAAACTGCCAACAAGAAAAACTTGTTCATAACGTTAGGTTCATTACTTCAGGAATGTTATATCAAAACTAAGCAAATTATTAGATCACAAGTTGTTAAAGAAGTTACTTCTAAACTACTAAAGAAATTACTTCAGGAATGTTATATCAAAACTAAGGTAATTATTAGATCACAAGTTGTTAAAAAAGTAAAAGATATCTGTATTTCTACTGACCTCTGGACATCTGGAGTAACTGAGAGTTACATCGCATTAACAGGACAATATTTAACCGAAAATTCAGAATTTAAAACGGTTTGATTAGGCTGCTGCCATTTTTCTGGAAACCAGAATTCAGAAAACATCGCTTTTGAAGTTAGTGAAATTATTAATCAGTGGGGTCTAAAACGAAAAGTAAATTTTGCAGTAACTGATAACTGGTAACTGATAACTGATAACTGATAAATGAAAACATTTCAATTGTTTTGCTCATACGTTAAATTTATTGGTGGAGGACGCACTTAAATGCTGTCGTGTACAAATAGATAAAATAAAAAGTATTTTTTTCGACAATTAGGCAAAAACACATTTCAAAAAAAGTACCTTATCTTCAGAAAGGCTTTTAAAGTATCAATTACAACATAACAAAAATCCCAAACGGCCAATCCAAGACGTGGAAACTAGGTAGAACTTCACCTATTCACCTATGACATGTTAAAAAGAATGACCGAGTTAGAAGAGACAGTCCGTTCTACATTGGTATTAGTTAATATAGACTTAGACTTAGACCAAATCTAAATAATGAAGACTGGATTATTTGTTCTCAACTTTCCCAAATTTTACGGCCTTTTAAAGAAATAACAAGTACAATGAGTGGCCAAAAATACTTCATATCCCAACTTCTTTCATCGGTCTCTATCCTGAGCAACATATTTCCAATTTGTTCCGGCTATTCTTTTATTGTCATCAACCCATCTCATCTGTGGTCTTCCTCTTGGTCGTTTACTTTCGTAAGGTCTCCAATGTTGTATTTTAGTATTTCAACGTAGGTCTTTTTGTCTAGCAGTGTGGCCCGCGAAACTCCATTTAAGTTTGGCAATTTTTGTTGTTATGTCCTCGACTTTTGTTTTTGATCTTCCTCTGTTGGTTTCTCTTTTTATCTGACAGTCGTATACCTAACATTGTTCTTTCTGTTGTGGCTAGTTTATTTATAATTATATTGCCTTTGTTAGGGTCCAGGTTTGACATTCATATGTGATGATGGGAAGGATGCATTGGTTGAACACTTTGCTCCTTAAGTATTGGGGTATTTTGTGATTCTTAAGTATCCAAGTTTTTCAGATCCTGCCCATGCTAATCTTGCTCTTCAAGTAATTTCCGCACGTTGGTTCTCTTTATCAAGTTTCAGGATTTGGCCTAAGTAGATATATTCCTGGACTTGTTCTATTTCACTGCCATTTATAGCTATACGCCTGGGGTCATATGTATTTGTCATTATTTTTGCTTTTTTCATATTCATTTTTAGGCCGACGTATTGGGAGCTGCCTGCTAGTTCCCCAATTATAATGTGCAGTTCCTCAAATGTGCTCGCTATAATCACTATGTCGTGAGCAAATCTAAGGTGGTTTAACTTGTTGCCATTAACGTTAATGTCATAGGTTGAATAATTTGTAGTTGTGAATACGCCTTCTAGGGCTAGGTTGAAAAACTTTGGCGACATTACCTCTCCTTGTTTCACTCCTCTCTTAATGGGGATGGGATTTGTATTTTCGTCTAGTTGTACTATTATAGTTGCATTTTCATATATATTATGTATTAGTTGTCTATATCTCGAATCTATTCTACAATTATTAATAGCTGGTTTTATGGCCCACATCTCGATACTATCAAACGCCTTTTTATAGTCGACGAAGGCAAGAAACACGGGTAGGTAGTTTTAGCAATTTGCCTTGTCTATCAATGTTCTCATTGTCAGCAGATGGTCTAATGTACTATATTCTTTGCGAAAGCCAGCCTGTTCAACCGGCTGGTAATTGTCCATTTTGTAGGTCAACCGGTTGTTAATAATTCTCATACATAGTTTGTATACTTGACTGAGCAACGATATAGGTCTATAATTCTGTAGATCACATTTGTCCCCTTTTTTGTGTAAGAGTATTACTAGACTCTCGTTCCAGTCTTTAGGGATCTTGCTTTAATGGAGGCATCTAATAAATAGCTCTGTTAATACAGGGATTGTTAATGTCTTGCTTGTTTTCAAGAGCTCGACAATTATACCGTCGGGTCCTGGAGCTTTATTATTTTTTAGCTCTTCTAAAGCCCTTTCTATTTCGAAACATTTTTTATTTGTTAGTACTCCTGATCCCACGTTTTTTATTTTTCATTTGACGTTCTCCTTTGTTGTTTCATTAGGCTGGCTTTGCGAGCTGTACAAGGATGTGTAGAAGTCTTCGACAATATTTGTTATTTTATGTTTGTCCTTCTCTTCCTTCTAGAACTAAAACGCGACATACTTATTAGTTATCAGCCAATAAATTAGGAAAAACACAGATAGCCATCGAACGAGCTATGATAGAAGTTTCGCTAAGAAAACATATACGAAATTAGAACGTGCGAAGTAGGACAAAGGTGTAAGATGTAATTGGAAGAATGTAGCAAAAAAACGGAGCTGAGTAGGACACGAGGCACGACAAACAACCAAAGGTGGACAGAAAACATTATACTTTGGAGAAAACGCGATTACAGTCGTAGTAAAGGAAGACCTCAAGGTATCTCGACAACATGAAATCAAAGTGGAGGAAATTGACACTAAATAGCACAAGAGTAGATGCTAACAGGCTGAAGAAGTAAGAAGAAGATACCATAGTTGTAATTGTATATGCATTTATAAAGCAATGTTTGTAATAATAACTGTATCAATAATATGATATCTCTTATAGAAGTTTTTGTTAGTTCTTCGATCAGGAGCGACTCAGGCGCGGTCCTTTAACCACAATAATCTGCGTGTTAAGTACAATGAAAAGGTTGCTAAATACATAGATCTATAAATACAAATAAGGAGACAATGGAGAAGGGAAAGTACGTAAGTAAAAAAATTTTCTTATTTTTTAAACTTTTTTATATATTTATGCAATCCTTAATAAAAAAAAGAAAAGTTTCAATTTAAAACTGTGAAATTTTGTATTTCGAAAGTTGTTACCATTCAAGATGATGATTTAATACTAAAGCTAATTAATAAAATATATGACCTTGGCGATTGGTTTGTTATTCTACAAAGTAATTTTTATAATAATTAGTATTTTAAAAAATTAGATCAAGAAGCAGTATCAAATTAACTGTACTATAAAGATTACTTCTTAGAAAACGCCAGCAGGAATTGGAATTTTTTAATTCGTCCGCCTTCCGAGCCTTCAAAGGAGCAAGTATATTTAAATAAAAATAACTGTTTAATACTGGTATTTGTGTTCTACCCTTATATTTATATCGCATCCTGTATTACTTTTAAAGTAGCGATAGAAATGATTTGAAGAATGTTTTTTCTTTTTTGCTAATAACAGTTAAGTAAAAAAACTGTAACATCGAAGTAAAAACTTCTGTTGTAAGTGGTACAGTAGTAAATTAAAGAATTAAATTAAAAATTTAAATTAGGGTATTATTATGGGGGGTTAAAAATTGGGGATAGAAGTTACTGGGGGTGGAGATAGAGCAAGCAAAATAAATGAAACTGTTGCAAACGGATCTCAGAGTTTATTTGGAGAACTGGGTCGTTGATAAGTGAATGAAACAATGGGATTGAATTGGGGCAACTACAAAAATAAAACAAAGGGGTACTTACATGAGTCTCCTGGAACAAACAATACACTAGGAGGTCCTCTAGTTATTTAAAATAAGGGCACCGCTTTGAGGAAACCTCCTGCTGGATGAAAGAACAGGTTCTTCCTTCCTAAAAAACACAAAAGGGGTATAAACTTTTTTAACAAAGGAAATAAACAAATTAGTTTAGGGAAAAAATTAACATTTATTGTTATCTCACTACAAACAGTTAAAAATAAATGGTAATAAAAAAATTACGAAATATAAAAAAAAAGACTTACTATGTCGACTAACTGCAAAATCCTTGTTAAACATGCTTTTCATCGTATCGTAAAATGACGAATTGAATCATTCCCAGCTTTTAAAATTGTAGAATTAAGACATAAATTAACGGGAAAACTACTTGGATACATTCCCTGTTGCTTAATGTGTGTAGAGGATGTAGTGTTAGTAGGAAATACTGAAAGGACTTAAGAATAAAAACTGGAACAGTGGAGATAAGCTCTTGAAAACAAAGGTTTAAGACTTATTAGGACAAAGCGGAGTATTTGAAATGCTTATTTAAAGATGCAGTTTGGGTGTGTATTACGAAGTATTGAAGAACTAAATGGAGATCCATACAGTAGAGTTGGGGTACAATGGATGAAGTGGAAAGAAGCAAGTGGTGTGTTGTGTGACTAAAAGTTTGCAATAAAACTAAAATGAAATTTTTTTAAAACTCCCATAAAACCAGCTATGGTGTACGGAATTACACGTTGGAGAGTTAAAAAGGACGAGGAACAACAAATGCATGTAGTGGAAATAATATTGCTTAGACGGATGAAAGAAGTAACAAAAAATGTTTAAATTAAGAATGGGTATATAAGGAGAAGTCTAGCTGCAGCACCAATTGATGCCAAAATGTTAGAGCATACTTTAGGATAGTTCGGGAACATTCAATGTCGAGATGCAACTAATCTGCAGGTTTCTAGAAGGAGTATGAGATGAAGAAGAAAGAACACCTGAAGGGAGATGCCTAGGCAGGACATGTCTAAAAAGTAGATTGATATTGCAATGACCCAAGTTATAAACTTATAGAGAGATATAATTAGGCAAGCCGATCACGTATAGCAATAAAGACAAAGAGAATGATAAAGAAAGTTTAAACAAAAAATCAAACGCTCGAGACCATACGCTCCAAAATGATCAAGAAGTCGACTGCAAATTAGATACAATCATGATATTATGCAAACTGCGTTTGGCATAAAAAAAATTTCTAAACAAACAATAAATGAGAGTTAGCCTTTAATATCATTCGGTAAATTTAATACAGAATATTTGTTACCTAATTAGTTTTAAAGCTCTAAACTCATAAATTTATTTCTTAGAATATTTGAAAAATATTAAAATGAATATTTTTCCATTCCATGCAAGACAAATAAAATCCGACAGAAATTTTATTAATCTTATTTTCATAAAATATTTGATGTTGAAGTAAAATTTGTTTTCATAATGTTTCCAGTTAAAGGTTAAAGAAATAAAATTAAAACTAGCACTGATATTTGCATTCCACATTATTTTGATATTCTTTGTTTTGTTTTTGTTTGTTATAATCTGAAGAAAAAAAAATGTAATAAATGTTTTTTAAATTTTTTTTTAATTACCGTGTCTCGACAGTTGCGGTCATTGACACTGGTACAAAAACGTCTGTTGTATTACATTTAAGTTAAACACAGTAAGTCACATTACAGATATTTAAATGCAGTTTCTTACATCACAAATCAGTGTAATCTATTATAATGTATGTTTTTTAACGAACATCATTACAATATTTTTTTACAATATTTGTTATATAAAATGATATAATCTGCAACCTTTTATAAAGTCAATTACAGCAAAAAGGAAAAGACAGTTAAGATTTGATGTCACGCATAGTGCGTCTGTGTATCCGCTTATACGTATTTCGGCCTAATAGTCTCTTCAGAACGGCAATTCACAGTCGCTCTGAACGTGAACACACGATACACTCAACTAAAGATAATATGTTGCGCATTTGTGGGCGGGTCCTATTTGGCACGAATACGTCACGCTAAGAGTTGTTTTAAACATTAGCATATGTTACTGTTAGTGTGCTGTGGACCCACTGTAGACGTACTTTGTCGTTTTTAACCCTCCGTTACTCGCGCAGGGTGTTGTTAACACCCCATGCGTATATAACTGTTAATATTTACTACGCAATAATATCATCGTCGCCGTGCGCCTGTGTAGCTGCATATTTTCGTCGTCTCCGTCACCTGGAAGAATTTGATCAGTGTACTGTTAGTCGTTGTACCGTAAGCAAGTACTTGGGGTGCTGCAAACACCCCGCGAGTAGTTAAGTTACATTTTGTTTATCGATATTTATTTTTTGCGGGTAAATATATTAATTTTTTTTACAAATATATGGTAGTCTGAACATGTACTTTGTCTATATAATATTTCCAATATTATTTTTAGGAAAAATGGGCAAATATGAGGCCGAACAAGCGCGATTACTCAAACTTTTTGATGAATGTACGAGCGATGATGAAATACCATCAGAAGAAGAATATCCTTCAGATGAAGAATTGACCCAAATACGAAGTGATTCTGGACCAGATAGTGAGCATGAAGTTATAAATGAATCTTCTAGTGACGAGGACTTGACAAGTGATGACGAACAAGAAGACGGAAATCGTTTTTATCTTGGAAAATACAAAATCACTAAATGGTCAAAGGAAAAGAGTCGTAAGCAGGTGAGAACTAGAATTCATAATCTAATTTCCAGTCGACCAGGAACAATAAATATTGCCAGAAACTGTAAGTCTGCTATTGAATGTTTTGATTTGTTTATAACTGAAGACATAATCAAAGAAGTTACAGAAAGTACCCACATATTTATTAGTAAACTTTCGGCCAATTACAAACGTAAGAGGGACTGCAAAGAAACCAATGAGACAGAAATTCATGCTTTAGTTAGATTACTAATATTATCTGGCATTTGTAAATCCAGCCATAGGAATATCAAAGATTTGTGGGATATTTCAAGGCTTGGAATTCAAACGTTTTACAAAACTATGAGTTACAACCGTTTTTACTTTCTCATAAAATGTCTAAGGTTTGACAATATAAATACCCACGAAGAAAGAATATTGCTGGACAAGTTTGCTCCCATTAGAAGTATTTATAATCAGTTCAATAATAATTGCCTCACAAATTATTTGCTTAGCGAATTCGCCAAAATTGATGAACAACTTTTAAATTTTAGGGGCAGATACTCTTTACGACAGTATCTACCAAACAAGCCGGCACGATATGGTCTTAAATTTTTCGCTAATATGTGATTTCAAGATATTTTATACTTTACAATTTGAACCCTATATTGGAAAGCACCCAGATGGTTCTTTCCAAGTTAGCTATAAGCCAATTGATATTGTGCAGCGTTTGTGTCGTACACTGTTCGGTTCAGGAAGAAACATCACAACGAACAACTGGTATACCAGCATACCATTAACAGAAACATTACTGTCTCATAAATTATCGTTAGTGGGTACAATCAGAAAAAAAAAACAAAAAAGAGATACCACCATGCTTTGTCACTAATAAGGTTCCTGGGCAATCTCTATTCGGATTCCATCAAAAAATACCAATGACTCTCGTTTCATATTGCCCAAAGCAAAATAAAAATGTAATTTTATTATGAACTATGCACATAAATGACAATACTGTAGTTGAAGTTTCTCCAAATGTGAATAAGCCTGACATAATATTATTTTATAATAAAACCAAGAGTGGGGTTGATAGTGTAGACCAAAAATGCCAGACATATAATGTGTCAAGAACTTGTCGTCGTTGGCCCTTAAGGATATTTTATCATTTGTTAAATACAACTGCAATTAATTCCCACATCGTTTATTTCTCTAATAATCCTACTAAAAAAATTCCCAGATCGAAGTTTCTAGAAGAAATTGGATTTACTCTGGTACAACCACAGATGGAAACTAGGTCACAAATACAATATATTCCAAACTCTTTGAAAAGAGTCCTAGGTAATGCAGGAACAAACAATGATAATTCCTATAAAAAAGGCAAGATTCACTCACTATAATATGTCTACGAGCAAAAGACATTAAACAATGTAAGAGTGGTTGCAAAAATTGCAATAAAAATATGTGCCTAAGCCGTATGAACACAATATGTGATGCATGCTACCGAGACCAGTAAATTTATTTTAAGTTTGTTTATTGTTCTTTATATATAAAAAAAAATTTTGCTTTCACCTTTTTTACTTTATTTTTTTTTTGCTCAGTTGTGTGCAATTTTATTCCTAAAATCTATGTTTATAAAATTCAGCGACTACACATGTAGACTGCAATATTTGCTAAAATAAATAGTTTTATTTTGTGACAAACTTTTAACATTATATACCTGAAATTTAAAAAAAAGTTTATATTTTATTACTTTAAACAAAAAGTAAGATAAAATAATGGTGTGCTGCAGACACCCCGCGAGTTGACACGTTCCTGAAATAGGCGCGAGTAACGGAGGGTTAAAATCGTGAAATCTGTGTTTATTTAAGCTTTTGTGGTTTTTTTATTAAAAAGAGGTTTTATTAAAATTGAGTTTTGTTCTTGAATAAGAATTACAAAATCTGCCAGTTTATCATCATCATCATTGGTGCTACAGCCCTATAAAAGAGCCTCGACCTTCCCAAGTCTATTACGCAAGTCAGTTCTACCCCTACTTCTACTTTACACAAGTTGTGACATAAGGATTCTTCTAAGAGGGATGTTCTGCTGTGATCTTGCCAGATGTCCTGCCCATCTTAGTCTTCGTATTTTTATATGTGATATACGTCTTTACCACCAAATATATATTTATATCTGTGATATATCTCGTAGTTGTACCCCCTTATCCTAACATTATTTTCACAGATGCCACCGAATATTCTTCTCAGGATCCTTTATTCAAATATAAGCTAGAGGTTTTTATCTGCCTTGGAAATGGTCCATGTCTCCGATCCATATGTCAACACTGGTTGTATAAGGGTTTTGTATATGGTTATTTTTGTTTTTTTGGCTTTAGTTTCTGCTTCTCATATGTCTATTCAATCCAAAATAGCATTTGTTTGCTAGGATTATTCTTCGCTTGATTTCTTTCGGCATGACATTCTCCTTGGTGATCAGGGAGCCTATGTAGAGGAGTATGTGAATTTGTCCACCACTTCAATGATAGAGTTATCAACAGTGAATTGGTGGCCGATGTTTCTGGCTCTATTGTTACGTGTTGATGCCAGTATCTTAGTGTTTTTCTCATTTACTTGCAGGCCCATATTTTTTAAGGCATTTAACAAGTTGGTATAAGTTGGTATAAGTAGTATAAGTTTATACATTTCATGGACAACATGCGTTTCAAATGCCTGTGATTGTTCGCCCTGTATTTCGACTTTGCAAACAACTTCACGCGTTGTAGCCTTAACCAATCTTATCAGTTTATCGGGGATGTGGAATTCATTCATGACTTTATACAATTTATTTCTTAGGACACTATCATAGGCCGATTTAAAATCTACGAAAAGATGCTATGTGTCGATATTAAATTCATTGGTTTTTCCAGTATTTGCCTTAGCACAAAGGCAAGTTTATAGCTCTAGGTAAAATTTTTTATTGAGATGTTAAAATTTTAGAAATCATTTTTATTGTAAAATTGAAACTAGTAGGTAACATGTGTCTCTAAAATTTTAAATTGTGATTTAAAACTGCCGAAAATAAACAGTTCTTCAACTTAGATACTTGGATTAACCCATAATTATTAGTAATTTGATATATATTTGTGTATCCCAAGATTTTAATAAATATTTTTTGTGCAAATTGTTATTTTTTAGCTTTTGGTGGCAATTAAAAAGAGTTTTTATAGATACCTATACGAAATTATGCCCCACTTTACGCGAATTCCTCTTACGCGGTTATCGCTCGGTCCCACCTATCATTCTGGCTATGATGATTTTGTTGGTTGCTATACGAAATAGCTGTGTTAAGGTCTTTCTATACCATGCTCTCAGGTTAGCAAGCCAGGATATTCTTCTTCGTCCTGGGGCTCTTTTTCCTTCCATTTTACCCTGCAAAATGCATTAGAGTAGCTCGTATCTGCCTTGATTTCTCATAATATGTCCCAAGTACTCCAGCTTACGGCTCTTCACCATGTTGACCAAATCCGCGGTTGTGTTCATCCTCCGCAGTATTTCTTCATTGGTGACTTTGTCTGTCCATGGTATCTTCAGGATTCCTTCTGTATAACCATAATTCAAACGCCTGAAGTTTTGATAGAGTTTCCGCCTTCAATGTTCACGTTTCTACTCCATACAGAAGCACTGAGTATACGTAACATTTAAGGAGCCTTCTTTTTGTTTTCAGGGTTAGGTCATGGCTTTTGAACACAGAGCTCATAGCCAAGAATGCACTTTTGGCCTTTCCGATACGACATTTATTCTCTTGGGTATTGTCCCACGACTCATTGATTATAGTTCCCAAGTACTTGTATTGTGAGACACGTTCATTTCTCATTTGGTTCACATACAGATTTGCTCCAGTTATGTTTTTCTTGCTGATGATCACTAGCTTGGTTTTGCTGGTGTTTATATCCAGTCCATTTTGTTCATTAAGTTTTGCAGCCCTTCTATGGTATTGGAAAACACTCAATCATCTGCATACCGCAGGTTATTAAGCTTGACTCCATTTATTGAGATGCCTTCATCAATATCTTTTAGGGCCTCTTCAAAAATGTGGTCCGAGTACAGATTGAATATCAGTTGTGAAATTATGCACCCCTGTCTCACTCCTCTTAAGATTTTGACCTGTTCTGTATATTCTCCATCTATTTGGAGTACCGCTGATTGATTCCAATACAGATTAGCTATAATTTTTAAGTCTCTTCCATCAATCCCTGTTCTCTTCGGAACTTCCATCATTTGTTCATACCTGACTATCGAAAGCCTTCTTGTAGTCAATCAGGCATGCAAAAACATTACAGCTGACATCTTTACATTTCTGAAATAAGATCTGCACGCTAAATAAAGCTTCCCTCGTACCAACGGCGTTCACAAATCCAAACTGATTGGGCGCAATTTGTTCCTCGCATTTCCGGTAAATTCTTTTGTGGATGACCTTTAAAAACAGCTTCAGCAGATGGCACATTAGGCTTATTGTCCTATAATCTTTACAAACTTTTGCTCCTGGTTTTTTAGGCAATGGTACGAACTCCGATTTGAGCCACTCTACTGGTATTTTTCCTGCCTTGTATATTTCATTAAATATATCAGTTATTATTTTTATTTGTTCTGTATCTAATAGCTTTAGCAGTTCTGCAGGAATTTCATCAAGTCCCGGTGTCTTTCCATCCTTCATTTGTCTGACGGCTGCCGTTATTTCTTCCAGTAGGATTTCGGGACCTGAATTTTCTTTAACCATGGGCTCTTGTACTATTCTAAGGTCATGGAAAAGTTTCCCCAAGTATTCTTCCCATACTTTTTTTTATCTTCTTTGATTATGGCAAGATTGCCTTCATTATCTGTTATTTTTCCGCTGTTGCGTTTTCGAAACTTTCCAGCTATTTTCTTCACCTTTCGATGAACATTGAAGTTATCATATCGACTCTGATACTCTTCTATTTCTTGACATTATTCTGTTTTTTGTTTCTCTTTGACTTCTCTTATTTTTTTTTCTGACGATTGTATCTATTCTCTTATATTCTTAGAGATTTTCTTTGTTTTTTTTTTCTCTGATCCATAAGCTCAAATATTTCATCGGTCATCCACGATTTGCGTTTCTCTGTGTCTTTCTTCAGGTATTGTTTTTTTATTTCTCTCACTGTTTCTTGTATGATGGTCAGACTTTCCTCTATAGTTTCTGCATTTTTGCATGTTAGCACCCTTGTATTGAGGTTTCCCTCACCTTCAGTCGAACATTGGGATCTTTCAGTTTTCTAAAATCATACTTCCTCATTGACTTACTTGTAACCTTCTTCATTCTGACTTTAAAATTACCTACAACTGGTACATGATCAGAATTTATGTCTGACCCCGGGTATGTTTTGACAGATGTGCAGCTGTTCCTATACCTCTTATTTACTAGAATGTAATCAATCTGATTTCTTACAATCTTTCCCACAGTATCCTGTGGGGATTTCCAGTTGTATAGTTTCCTAGGGTGTAACTTAAACCAGGTGTTTATTATTACTGATTTATTTGCCTCCTCAAAAATCTCCAATGTATCTCCCCGATCATTCCGGTTTCCCAGACCAAATGGTCCAACTGCAGATGATGTTTTGCTGGCTCCAACTTTGACGTTGAAATCACCCATAACAATTGTTAGGTCTTGCTTTTTTAACCTTTTCAGGACTTGATTAATGCTATGGTATAGTTCTTCTATCTCTTTTTCTGCTCCTTCTGTTGTAGGTGCATATACTTGAATTATATTAATGTCGATTGGTCTTGCTTGTAGTTGTATAAGCATCACTCTTGCTGAGATTGGGATGAAGTTGTCAACAGATTGTGCCACTTTTTTTGTCAATATAATGCCGACACCTAATTCTGAAAACAACTAAACGCAAAATATATTTTTCTGTGCCCCAAAGTCAATGAGAGATAACGACTAAAGTATAGTAAATACATAATTTATTAAATATTTAAATTCATGTTTCCGAAAAATTTAATTGAGTTTTCTTCTCAGTCTTATTGAGTACTTAACTTGCACGCCGAGAATGATCATAAATTTTATGGTATTATGAAATTTTAAAATATTTTATGGAAGGTGCAGAGATAAAGCTAAATCGAGTCGAACAATTTTTATCACTTTACGATTTTATAATAAATATTTTTATGACAAGCCATAACGAAAGCGTAGTGATATATTTAAGATGAGCAGAGCATAGAGCAAATTGGTTTCTTTCTAAAGAAATAAAATCTCGGAAATTTCAGTAAAAGATGTAGTGTATTTTGTCCTTGAAAATAATAATAAATATCACTTCGATATGTATTTGATATGTTCCTGTAATTATCCCAGTCAAATGTTAAACTTAACCTTAACTAAAATATGTTACGAAATAATCTAGTTTAAATTTTTGTAGGTAAGGTCACTGTATAGTCAATTTCATTAGATATTTATTTGTTTCGAATAAATAATCTGTGCCAGAATGAATATTGATGATTCAGTCGCCAGAAGGAGAAAACAATTAATATAAAGTGGAAATCGAAAAGGTGGATGACAGAAGAAATACTGAGACTTATGGATCAAAGAAGAGAAGTCAGAAATAAAGATAAAAACGAATACAAGAGGATCCATGCAATAATCAGGCAGAAGATAAGACACGCGAAAACACAATTTCATAGTAAAGAATGTAATGAAATTGAACAATATGAAAAGAAACACGATACATTTCATCTGCACAAGAAATTGAAAGAGGTCGCTGGAAACAAATGGAAACAAGTATCCCAAAGTTTAGAAGACAGAAACGGACACAGAATATTAGACATCAATGAAAAGTTAAAAGAATGGGAAAACTACATTTCTGAATTATTTGAAGATGAGAGAGTAGAACACTATACACCGATTGCTATATCAGGTCCATCTATAACAGAAAGTGAGGTAAGACGTTCAATACAAACGGCAAAAAATGGAAAAGCACTTGACCCGATGAAGTAAGTGCTGAAATACTAAAGTTTTTGGGAGAAAATGGAATTAAAGCTCTGTGTAATCTCTTTAACAGAATTTATGACACTGGGATATTACCAACTGATTGGTTAAAGTCGACATTTGTCACAATACCTAAGAAACATCATCCAAAGACATGCGGTGATTATCGGACAATAAGTCTGATGAGTCACGTTTTGAAAATCTTTCTGCGAGTAATACACAACAGAATGTATACGCTGTTAGAGGACAGAATTAGCAATACTCAATTTGGGTTTAGGGGTGGCTTGGGTACAAGAGAAGCCTTGTTTAGTATACAGGTGCTAGTACAGAGATGCAGAGATATAAATCAAAATGTGTATATTTGTGCAATCGATTTTGAAAAAGCTTTTGACAAAGTCCGACATAACAAAATGTTAGAAATATTGGAAACAGCTGGATTGGACGATAAAGATCTACGAATAATTACAAATCTATACTGGCATCAAGTGGCAAGAATAAAGGTTGAACAAGAACTGTCGAATGAAATAAATATAAAAAGAGGAGTGAGACAAGGCTGTATATTGTCGCCTTTACTTTTTAACTTGGAGACAACCGAAGGTATTATTGTGAATGGAGTAACCGTCAACAATATTAGATATGCCGACGATACCTTAGTCCTTGCCAATTGCGGAGAAGACCTTCAAAATCTAATGAACAAAATAAAACAGACTTGTGATCAGTATGGATTAAAACTCAACGTTAAGAAAACTAAATATATGATAGTTAGCAAACAAAATTATATACATGATGACGGTATAAAAGTCGGAGATGCCACACTGGACAGAGTAGAGAAACTCGTGTATCTCGGCAGTAATATCAATGAGAGCTGGGATCCAACCGCAGAAATTAAAAGCCGAATAGAACAAGCCCGAGCTGCCTTTGTAAAAATGATAAACGTACTTTGCAGTCATGATCTTAGCATTGACCTTAGAGTTCGTATGATATCTTGCTACATCTTTCCTGTCCTGCTGTATGGAGTAGAAGCGTGGACCCTAACTGAGGCTATGCTTAAACGCTTGACAGCCTTTGAGATGTGGGTATACAGACGACTACTGAAAATAAGCTGGGTCGACAGAGTTAGAAATGAGGAGGTCCTTAGACGGCTGAACCAAACAACACAACTGGTCAATATAATAAAGAAACGCAAGCTGGAATACTTCGGTCATATTATGAGACACCCTGAAAAATATGATCTTTTACATCTGATCATTCAGGGAAAGATCCAAGGTAATCGTGGTCCTGGTAGAAGAAGAACATCATGGCTGAAAAATCTAAGGCAATGGTATGGAAAATCAACTACATCGTTATTTAGAGCTGCTGTCAATAAAGTCACGATAGCGAATATGGTAGCCAACATGATATCCAACGATCGATAACAGTCATGGAACTAGAAGAAGAAGAAGGAAATCGAAACCTCAATTTCATTGCAATCAGAATTTTAAGTAGTTAGTATAAAATTGTATCCCAGCTGAGCTGTCGCTTCTTGTTTAGAGGTTTAGTTATTCTTACATAGCTTACAATTAAAAACTGAACGGTCATTCTTAATCAGGTATATTCATATTGAAAAAAACATCCTTAGTTGAAGTGATAATTATTAGTAACATTTTAATCTGTATCAGTGCTAGTGTAGTGTGTCGCTAGTGTAAGGTGGACAGTGATCGCCGGTTTCAATAAAAGAACTCGCGCTAAAATGTTGGCTAGATATTAACTTAGTTGTAGTAATATTAAATTATTAAACTACGTGTTGTTTAAACTGCTTGTGTTTACAAGCAGTTTAAACTTGCAGCTTGCTACATCCTAATTTGTTGGATAAATGTCCTTTTAGTTCCACCATTCTCAATAAAAATAGTACATCGCATTAGGATGTCACAATGAATTAACTCAAAATATCTCTATTATAAATGGAACTTAAAGGTCGGCATCGCACGCATCGGATCAATTTATCATCTGCGTCCACTGTATCGGCAGCGATCGGATTTGCCAACACAAGTATCAGCAATCGGATTGCTGAAGCCGCTTCATTCGGATTTTTGTAGTGATTATACCTGAGGAAAGTGTTTGTGAGAATATAGGAAAGCTATGAAGAACAAGTAGGTATTACTTGTTTATTACCAGAAAAGGAAGAACAAGAAAAAAATCTAGTAAAAGGAAGCATAATTGCTGGATACACAAGATATTCAAGAAGAGATCGGAACGTGGAGAATATCACACACTATTTCCCGATTTGTTCACGAAACTCCATCACTTGTTTGTCGTCGTTCGTAGCGTCGTCTGCATAGCAGACTATTATAAGTTGTTTTTCTTTAAATTGATAACCTTTTTGAGTTCTTACTGTTTTAATTATTTCATACATGATCAGGTTGAACAATAGAGAACTCAGGAAATATGGAGGTCTTGGTCATCAATGCCCACTTGTTGCACGACATCCATTTTTCGTCGGTGGTTTGTTAATAGGTCTTCTCGAGGTCGATAAAAAACATACATGCTGGTTGTTCTATGTATATTCCTACATTTTTTAAATATGACCTGTAAACTTCTAATAATGATTCTCTGATTCCAAGGTTGTTTCTGAAACCAAACTGTGTTTCGATTAGTCACTTCTATTTGGCTGTACATTCTCGAGTGCAGTATTCTTAAAAGAAATTCAGTACTATGGTGCGATGATCGCTACATTGTTTAGCGATTATTTTTTCAGTATGATTACAAATTTTGACAGTAGCTGCTATGTTTGTATATGCCCTGTTTTGTATATTTTATTGAAGAGGTTTATCGTTGAGCAGACTACTTACAGTTGACCAATATGATGCAGTTATTTCTTGCACCTTTATGTACATAATAAACTTGTAATTATTTTTCTGAAGTTCTTCTATCACGAGATATTTGCTACTGCAGCATTTTTTTATATCACAAATTTTTCTTCCCATTTCTTTATTGATTTTGTTGTATTATTTAGTATTTTTATTTTTTGTTTTAGTCTGATTTCCATTAGTCTCTTTCCATTTAGTCTCAAGATTTTATCAGTCATCAATTATTATTTATGTTTAATAATAAAGGGTGTTTTTTAGAGGTATAGAACTTTGAAATGAAATAAAATAAAGATGTTTTTTATTATTTAACATGGAATTGACTTTATGCGAAAGATATTCTTTTGTCATTTTAATTTAAATATGATTTCTGGTATATAACGGTCATGTCTGGCTCTGACGTAGTCTAATCTAGAGTTCCAATTTTCGATCATTTTTTCCAATATTTGTCGCCGTATATCGACAATAACGCAGCTAATGTTGTCCTTCAAGTGGTCAATCGATTTATGCTTATCAGCGTAGACTAGCACCTTCATATATCCTTATATAAAATAGTCTAGCAGTGTTAAATCACAAGATCTTGGAGGCCAATTCATAGTACGAAATGTGAAACTATGCGGTTAAAAAACGTTTCCTTTAATAAATCAGTTGCGGCACGAGTTGTGTGACATGATGCACCGTATCACTAAAGTGACAGATCCTACATATCGTAGTTGTTCAATTGGAGAATGAAAAAGGCAGTAATCATGGCTTTATAGCTGTCACCATTGACTGTAACGTTCTGGCCAGCATCGTTTTTGAAGAAGTACGGTTCAATGATTACACCAGACCATAAAGCACACCAAACAGTCAGTTTTTCTGAATGTAATGGTTTTTCAACATACCTTTGAGGATTGTCTTTACTCCAAATAGGGCAGTTTTGTTTGTTAGCGTAGCCAATCAACCAAAAGTGAGCTTCATCGCTAAACAAAATTCGCTTATGAAAATCAAATTCACCGGCAAGCTTGTTATGGACTTACTACCGAATCTATGAATCTGCACCTTGCTAGGTGATGATGTACCTTTAATTTTTGTATGAGTTGGATTTTGTAAGCACATAAAGCAAGATATTTCTGCAAAATCTTTCATAAAGTCGATGGACACGTATCCAACCACTGTGCACGATGTCAAATAGACTGATTCGGATATTCCTTATGCTACGCTCTACAGCACCAACAACTTCTTCTGTACACACTGTACGACCTGTCTGTGGATGCATATTATCATTTAGAATAAACGTGGTGCAAAAACATTCCATGGTTTGTCAAATTACTTGCTCTGATGGACTATAATGTTGACCATAAAATCGACGTAGTCCGTGATACGTATTTCGAACAGAATCTCAATTTTCAAAATAAATTTGAATAATTTGGAAGCGTTGTTCAGGTGTCAAGTCTATTAATGCTGAAATACCAAACTAAACATAACATAAATCACTTGACAGCTGTCAAAATGACCAACAGTTATATAAGTGTTACCAACTTATATTTCTATAATAAATATATTTGTGGTTGTTTCTTTTATGAGTGTCTTAATCTGGTCCCAGTGTTTCAGCGTTATATCTTCCAAATTTAGATTTTTTTTATCTTTTATGAAATTTTTTAGTTATTATTTTGGATGCTGTCAGTATTTTTTGTATTTATTAGGTTAGTCGTTTGCTAGATATTTATTTTTTTAAGTTTGAGTTTTATGTCACTGATCAATAACTTATGATCTACGGGGACATCTGCCTCAGGTAGTGTTTTACTTATCTTAATTAAATTTTGATCTTGATCTTTCAGTAATTGTTATACAATTGATCTGATTACTTATGATATTACCTTTAGTATATTCTCCTTAGTATCCGCTGAAGGCTTTGAGCCTATAGACGACACTTGGGTATTTGGAAGAATGAATTTTTCACACATAAATTATTCTATGCGCAAAATTCTACAAAACCATATCCTCTTTCGCTACATTGTCCAATCAAAAATTGCCTGCAATATTTTCTTAACTACCTTTGTTGCTTCCTTGGCATTGAAGTCCACCATTATTATAGTAAGGTCTTTATTTTTTAGATGACTTATTACCCTCTTTATATCATAACAAAATTTTCAATGTCAGTTTTACTACTGGTAGCTGTGGGCGCCTAAATTTGAACCAGATTAATATTCACTACCGTTGAGTTTTATTGCATCATGTTGACTCTGTCCGAAATGTAACACAGATTTAATAAAGAATACAAAATACAACAAACCAGCATATCTATATTTCGTGACGTGGACCTTACAAAGGCATTTGACCGGGTCAAATTAAAAGACGTTATCCACTTACTCTACGCAAGACAGATAGGAATAATCAAAACGATCTAAAATATCTACCAAAACAACACAATAAAAGTAAAAGTAGATGAAGAACTAACCGACCCTATTGAAGCTGGCAATGGGTAAGACAGGGAGATTTATTGAGTCCTCTATTGTTCAACCTAATCTGCTATGCAGACGATGCAATACTACTCTCTCAAAGTGAAGATGATTTAAAACGTATGCTGCACCAATTTAGTATAACCGCCAGAACATTTAACATGTTAATTTAGCCAAAAAATTAAAAATGCATGGCTACAACAGCAAATAAGATGTTAATTGGAGCTGAAAGGTCAGATAATAGAACGAGTAATGAAGTTTAAATATGTTTACATCACATTATCTAACTATGGAAAGCTCGAAACCGAAGTGAAAGATCAAGTGAATTGAGCAAACAGAGCCGCAGGCTGCCTAAATGAAACAATATGGAGAAATAAAAAATTGATGGTAAGACACTATGGGACAGAGCTAGAATATACGATGTAGATGCAAGGTGGAGAACATCAAGAACTGGGTAATAAATAGAAGAGTAGAATGGAACGATCTTATAAACCGAATGACAACAAATAAAGTAGTAAAGACGGTTTCCCAATACGAAGACGAAGTAGGAAGACCACGAAAACGATAAAACGACAACTTACTGGAGACACATTGTAAAACAGACAGAGTTATGTCTATATAAAAAAAGAAGAAGAAATAAATTTAATACAATTTAGAGACTTCTTTATGTGCAATGAATGCTACGCCATTCCGGTGGTTATTGCCTTCTTTTCCGGAGTAGAATACTACATTTACCAGTCCCTTTCTAGTGCATTTCGCTTATGCTGAGAACAGATATATTGGGCCTTATCATCTCACGTATGGTGTTTTGTAGTTTCCTGGGCTCGTAAAGACTTTCCACATTATTTTTTTTTATTGCCACAGTAATTTCGCTGAATTACGGCCTGGGAAGCACTGTATGCTTGTCTTTTCCTGTCGAATCTTGGTATTCGTGCATAATCAGTATAACTTTTCTTATCATATGTTAGTGCTATAATAAAGAAACTAGAAAATAATAATGGGGTGGTTTCCCCGTTGCAATACCACAACCATTTAGACTGCTTCAGTCATGCTTGTGGTACTTTAGTTTCCGGCCGATCGACGATCATTGCCTCTACGGATTTAACTGGTTCTGATGATCGCTGCTGCTCTTCATCAGGGAGGGGTAGGAAAAGGTACCTAAATTTTGAAAGGATAAAGGGGTGTAAGGAGTTGGAAGTAAAGCATAGCTCGCGTGGACAGGGTCGCTTCCGTGAAGTTGACCTATTCTCTAATGGGATCGTAGAAAAGTGTCTAACCACGACCCGATTCTTTGACCCTAGTTCTCTACATTTCGAAGTAGCTATATTTAGTCTTTCCGTTATTTTAATCTGTTTAACTAACTTGTCTAGTTTGTCTAACTCGTCTTGATTAGAATGCGTTCAGCATTTGAGTTTGGTGTTTCTGAGTATTTATAATTCCCAAGTATAGATTATCAATCTGTATTCTATTGTATTCTATATATCTCTTAGTCGACATGTTCCAGTGATTTTACAGGCCGTAGAAAGTCGCCTTCACCCTTTATTGTCAGTTGCATAATGTCTATCCATATAACTCCATGCAATCAGTGATTAAGGAGTATAAGGAGCCTTCGGGAACTTGAGAATAGGATTTGTTGACAGAGATAGATTTTACTTCTAGAAATCTACTCATTTGTCAGAATTAGTTGAAATTGTTCTATTGTATTGGGACCGTGCAAGTTCGGAACGGCGACACCTGGTGTCGTAAATCAGCAAAATTTACTGCGCTTTCATGTTAGATCGAGGTTACCGGATAACTGTCAAGGACGTAGCCCCAAAAAAGAATAAGAAGAAAAACTAAGATTGAAGTTATGTCGGTATGTTATTAAAAGGTAAACATTGTATGTAGTGTAAATACAAATAAATATATTATTAAATTACAGCATTACTGTTAATATGGATGCAATAATAAAAACTGGATTTGAGAAAGTAAATCACCAAATAACTTTTCAACCAAGCACTGAGTCAAAGGGAAAAGCTTTAGTAGTGGCAAATGTCAAAAAAGAATAGAAGAATTATGTGGAAGAATTAAGAAAATAAATTACCATAAATAATGCTAATGCATAAATTAGCAGGTTAAGCCTATGATATCATCATATTCGTTTGAACAATAATTAATTCTTTCCCTGTAAACTTTTGGACAGCGAATATATCTTAATGCATTTTCAGAAAAACTTGAACTTGATGCATTTTTGTAAACTTCAAAAAAATAAAATTTAAACATTAAACTTGATTTTTGGGTTAAAATGAACTTTAAGTGAGTGTTATGAAACTAGAATTTACACTTAAAAGTGAACTTTTATTTATTATTTATTTCAAACTGACTTTAATCGGGCGCAAGAATAATGCATAATTTACGTTATGTTACTTATGCTTTTTTATGATATAAATTCACTTTTCTCTTTGTAGTAATTTGTGCTTCGAAGTTGGAAACGAATAAACCTTAAATTGACAATTTTTGTTGTATTTTTACAATTTATAACACAGCATTTCCTAAATCCCATTTTCTTCAGTGACAGAAGGTGTAAATAAACAAACTAGTATGAAATATGACAATTAACAATATAAATTTATAAAATCTATGAAATGTGCAGTAAAAAATACAAGATTTCTCCGCTACTCGCGCACGATCGTTTCTCGTATCACATCCAAGTACTTGCACGTCGCCAATAGAGTTTTATTGTATAGTAAGTATCGACAACCCATTACGTTTGGGTTTGTTTGCCATCTTTAACTACCTAAACTACCCAAACACTTAAACTATTTTCTTAGAAATTATTATAAGCAACAGTCTAACTTTGCGCTTCATAAGAAGCATTAAAATGTTATAGTATATAAATAGTATTTAAATATGTAACAATAAAACACTGAAAACTTTGTTTTCAAACTTCCACAAAATTTATTTTAAATCTTATCACTACAGCTGTTTCGGCTGATTGCCTTTCTCAAGTGATCTATTTTTGGCTTGGGTTTACAAATTTATAGTCTCTAATGAAATAGATTGAGTAGGGGCGAACTGTTTGTCTCAAGTTGGTCATTCAGAATTATATTTGTGTTTTTTAATTTGTTGATTTCCATAAATTTTAACAAAGATAGCTTAAGGCCTTTATTTTGAATGTGAAGAATTTTAAATTTGTCATTAAAAGAATGATTATGATCTAGAAGGTGAAGTGCGTATGTCGAATCTGTTTTTCTATTCTTGAAAGCCCTTTTATGTTCTGCTATTCGTTTGTCAAAGTTTCTACCAGTTTGACCGATGTAAGTTTTTGGGCAGTCACCACATTGAAGTTTGTACACACCACTATTTAAGTGTTTTTTATTTTGGCATAAGTATAAATATAATTAAGCAAATAGCAGTAAATAACGGATACAACGAACAAACAATTAATAAAATGTCAAATCAAAAACTACACAAGAAAGCCCTGAAATTAGTATTTCCACCACCAGAGAAAAAACCCAGTACCTTCTGCTCAATTACATATACAGCCAAAATAACTACAAAAATTGCCAAACACCTAAAAAAGAAAGGAATAACACCAGCTTTCCGAACAAATAACAGCCTAGGCAAATATATTAAAAATAACAAGAGCCAAAATAAAAAACACTTAAATAGTGGTGTGTACAAACTACAATGCGGCGACTGCCCAAAAATTTACATCGGTCAAACTGGTAGAAACTTTGATAAACGAATAGCAGAACATAAAAGGGCTTTCAAGAATAGAAAAACAGATTCGACATACGCACTTCACCTTCTAGATCATAATCATTCTTTTAATGACAAATTTAAAATTCTTCACATTCAAAATAAAGGCCTTAAGCTATCTTTGTTAGAATCTATGGAAATCAACAAATTAAAAAACACACATATAATTCTGAATGACCAACTAAAGACAAACAGTTCTTCCCTCCTCCACCTATTTCATTAGAGACTATAAATTTGTAAACCCAAGCCAAAAATAGATCACTTAAGAAAGGCAATCAGCCGAAACAGCTGTAGTGATAAGATTTAAAATAAATTTTGTGGAAGTTTGAAAACAAAGTTTTCAGTGTTTTATTGTTATATAAAATGAATTTCCATCAAGTAACGGTCGAATCCATCAAGTATTATTTAAATACACCATGCATTTGGTCAATCCCGTGGTAAACTTGTCCAATAGTAGTGTATTCCCATAGTTGTACCTGAATTTCCGTTACGGACCATTTCCTTCTTTATTCTTTAATAAATGTTTTTAATCTTTGTTCTCAGTATGACGGACTACATTTTTAATACCAGTCCATTTAAATTTTCTCGCTTTCTTCTTAACAGTCTTTTTTTTAAGTGGTATCAAATGATTCCGCAATGCTTTAATTAGTATAAGATCGCTCGAAATGCGTCAGTATTTGAGCTTTTTAATGATAATATATCCTTTATGATTTGTTTATGTAAATGTTAACGTAAATGTTTTTTATATGTTCAACAAATTCTGATGCAAAATTCTTTGTTTTTTTTTTTAGAAAAATATTTTGTCCTTTCCATGTATGACTTGGAGTTTTAATCTTCATCTTCAGCCTTAAGTAATCTATCTTTGGACATAGGCCTCCCCCAAATCAATCCAGTGTCTTCTATTTTGCACCACTTGCTTCCAGTTGTGTCTTTTGATCTTCTTAATATCGTCCACCCATCTTATTTGTGGGCTTTCTCTGCTTCTTTTTCCTAATCATGATCTCCATTGTTGTTTTTCGCGGTTCCATATCTTATCCTTCAGTCAGGCATTGTGTTCTGCGAAGTTCCATTTTAATTTGGCAGCATCTTCTTCTGCGTCTTGTACTTTCGTTTTGCTTTCTAATCCATTTGTTTTTTTTTTTGTCTATAATTCTCACCCCGAGCATTGATCTTTCCATCGCTCCTTGTGCTTTTACTATTTTATGCATGTTAGGCTTGGTACTAACAAAAAGTGCTATATAAGAAGACTAAAATATAACAAAACAAAAGAAACAGTCGCACAGATTCTTTCAGAAAAGCTAAGTAATATGGAGCAAACATATAATGCCGAAGAATCACTCCAAAATATATGTGAAACCTTTAACAAGATCAGAGAAGAACATCTAATAGAAAAAAAAGTTAAAAAAAAGTTGGATGAATGACAATATACTGCAACTTATGGAAGAAAGAAGAAAATCAAAGAACAACAAAATAATGTACAACAAGATTCAGACACAAATAAGAATCGAAATACGAAGGGCCAAAGAAAATGGGTTAAAATCACAGTGTAAAGAGATAGAGTTGTTAGAACAAAAACATGATACGTTTAACATGCATAAAAAGGTGAAACAAACAGCTGGTCTTCAGAAATCCAACACAGCTAACAAACTGCGAGACCAACAAGGGAATATCATCACAGACAAAAATCAAGAAATCCGCATATGGACAAAATACATACAAGAACTCTTTGATGATACTAGAGATGATACTAGATCCGAACAACCTCCATCCTACATATGTGATGACCACTTACCAATCACATCAGATGAAGTGCAAAAAGCCATATTACAACTAAAAGATGACAAAGCTCCTGGACCTGACAATGCATATGCTGAGCTCATAAAACTATTTAACACCGACGGTATTCAACACCTAACAAAAGCATTTAATGACATATATTTAAGCGGAGTAATACCAAGAACATGGCTGAAGTCGACCTTTATTGCTTTATCAAAGAAAACGAAATTCGTATCCTGCAGTGATTTCCGAACCATCAGCTTAATGAGTCATATTTTAAAATTATTTCTAAAAATCATACATCAAAGGATATATAGACTGTGCGAAGAAAAAATCAGCTGTACACAGTTTGTTTTTCGGAATTCAATGGGTACGAGAGAGGCTCCCTTTAGAATACAAGTGCTATTTCAACGATGTAGAGACGTGAACTGCGACATTTATGCGTGCTTCATTGATTACCATAAAGCGTTCGATACAGTAAAGCACGACAAGCTGATGGAGATATTAACCAATATTGGAATAAACACCTGTGATTTAAGAATTGTCAGCAATCTATACTGGAATCAAACATCATCTATCCGGACAGAGGCAGGAAAATCCGACGATATCAAAATCAAACGTGGCGTCCGTCAGGGATGTATACTATCACCACTGCTGTTTAACATATACTCTGAGAAAATCTTTTAAGAAGCAGTGGGTGATGTTGAAGCCGGACTTCGAATCAACGGAGAATCTATCAATAACATTAGATACGCGGACGACACGGTAGTATTCGCTGACAGTTCTGAAACCTCCAGGAGTTAATGAACAGAATCACAGAGGTCAGTCAGAGATACGGACTTTCACTAAACATTAAGAAAACAAAATGCATGATGATCTCTAAGAAGGAACAGCAATTTGGACAAATCAGTGTAAACGGTCAACAAATAGAAAGAGTAAAAACATACACCTACCTTGGTACGAACGTCATTGAAAATTGGGACCATTCCATAGAAATCAAATGTAAAATAGAGAAAGCAAGATCTGCATTTCAAAAAATGGCTAAGTTATTCAAATGTCATCATTTATCAATGCCCATAAAAATCAGGTTACTACGATGTTACATCTTTCCTATACTGTTGTACGGAGTTGAGTCATGGACTCTCACAGACGCCACCTGCAAGAAAATTAAGGCTTTTGAAATGTGGCTTTATCGTCGCATCCTAAAGATATCGTATACTAAATATCTCGGTCACATCATGAGGAACAGCGAAAGATATGGACTGCTGCAACTAATATTGCAGGGAAAAGTAGAAGGAAAACGGGGACCAGGAAGGCGAAGGATTTCCTGGCTGAAAAATCTACAAACGTAGTTTAACACAACAACCACAAATCTTTTTAGAGCAGCAGTGTGCAAAGTGCAGATTGTCATGATGGTCGCCAATATTTGAAACGGATAGGCACTACAAGAAGAAGAAGACTTGGTAAGTGTCCACGTCTGTAAGTCATACGTGAGTATAGGGAGGATACACTGATCGTAAATTCTGGTTTTTAAATAATGTTTAAAATCCAACTCAGTTTTCCAAATCCTGCCCACGCTAATCTTAATCTTTTGGTAATTTCGGCAGTTTGATTTTCTTTGTTAACTTTCAGTATCTGACCCAGGTAGATGTATTCGCTTATTGTTTCTAAATTTATGTCATTCAAAGTTATTTTTATTATGTTCGGTGTATTTATCATATTTTTTGTTTTTTCCAACTTCCAAGGCCTACTTTTTCCGAAGCTTGAAATAGTTGCGTCATCATGGTCTGTAGTTATTCGAAACTTGTAGCGAATATTACAATGTCATCAGCGTATCTTAAATGATTGAGTTTTCTTCCATTAACATTTATTCCTTTATCTGTCCAGTTAATGTCTTTGAAGACGTCTTCCAGTTCAAGTGTAAATAGCTTTAGTAAGATAACATCTCCCTGGCGAACTCGTCTGTTGATTGTTGATTGGTATAGTTTGGGTTTTCGCATTTATTTGTATTTTCATTGTAGCTTTCTTGTAAATCTTATGTATGAGCATTCTGTATCGGGAGTATATCCTGCAGTTGTTCATAGCTCTCTCTCTATTGTGCAAAGTTCTACGAAGTCGAATGCCTTTTCATAATCAACGAAGTCAATGTATAAGTTTAAGTGATATTCATTGGCTTTCTCCATTAGAGTTCTGATTGTAAGAAAATAATCCGCTGTACTGTAACCCTTTCGGAATCCTGCCTGCTCTACCGGTTGATAGCTATCTAGCTTCGACATTAACCTGTTAGTTTTTAGTACAAGACAATATGTTTAATACTTTTTATTATTTAAATAATCTGTTATTGTGTACAAATCACTTTAGTATTGGAACTAGTCCTCACTGTGTAAATGTTCGTCCATGTTTTTCTAAGGAACATTATTATTATTTCGCTGACTTCTTATTGCTTAAGATGGATTGCTTAAGGTTGACAGGGATCAGGAACAAAAAGATAACAGTTTGAGATATAATAAAACATTTATTAGCACATAAAAGTTTGTATATATTAACAATTACAAAATCACATAAGTTTTCTTTGAGCACTACAAAGAACAAAGGCAAATTGTTACAAATCTTACATTTTTGTTAAATAATTATTTGAAAGGTTGAACAAATATTTATTTGTTCACCATTTCATATTCAACACACGTTATTTTTCGTAATTGTTCCATTAGTAATAATTATAAATATATTATAAATATTTAAAATGGAAACAAATACCGATATGTACTTTAATTGGATAATTGCGATGAGCCGTCACAAAAGAAATCAGGAATGGGAAAGCGCGTGACATCGTAAAAGACATCGACGAAAATCATCCAAGAAGACGATTTTGAATGAAATTTATAGCAGAAGTTTGATTGTTTTGAAAAACGTGCTAGTGCAATTAAAAAAAATGTTTTAGATCGTTTATTATGTAAAAGTTTAAATCCAGCGTTTTTTAAGTGTATTTGAAATACCTCATATTTGTTGTCAAAACTTAAAACTACAATTTCGTGCTATAGGTTTTAAAAGTTTGGCTCTAGTTATCGAAACTTTATAGTGGCCAGTTAATAGAAGGCATAGATTGTATTGATCTCATGAGAATCATAAAAAATGGCAAAAATCGGGCCACGTTTATTTATTTAACACCTTTACAAAATCTAAGTTTATTTTTGGCAAAAACCAAAAATTACAAACGAAAGCTGAACTTTTACCTTTAAAACACATCTTGATTTTTGTCGATAGGACACTTGAGTCAAAAGATATCGAATTTTTACCGTCGAGCTGATACAAATTTTTTGTGCGAGTTTTGTGCGATTTTTAACAATTTGCAATATATAAGAGCTATAAATAATATTAGTTCATTCATTTTCTAATCTTAGATCTTTTTTTAATTCAAATTTAAATTTGATATTATTTATACAATTTAAAAATTTATTGTTTAGTAATAAATTAACTAATGATAATATTGCTTATGATATCATTTAAATTGATATTATAAGCATAGGTCCTAACATCATATCTCATGGCAGTAAACTATTAAAAAATATAATAATTCAAGTACAAAATATAATAATTAATCACTTTCAACATTAATCTTTTAGAACAATTAGTATAACATACTTAAGTAAATTGGAAAATGTAATTAGGGAGCTAACCCCGTATAGATATAACATAAGGATAAGACAAAAACAGAAATGATAAACCAAAAGATGTCATCGAAAATATACAGATGTATTTTAAGATATTTGAATAGTTTTTAAATATTTTATTTTAAATGAACAATTATGTAACCATATTATTCTACAGTGTGATAATAGGTAACAAAGTAACTATTTTTTACAAATACGGTTAGAAAATCTTTAAACAATATTTTCAAGTACTGGCGAGATAGTACTGGGCGAATGATCACATAGGAAGATCTGATTGAAGGGAGGGAAAATACAACAAAATAAAAGGAGAATATAAAGAGAGCTAAATATAGCACATATATAGCACATACAATACAATAATGAGCGTAGTTGGAGTAAAGGAAGCGTTGTGGAGCACAGGTTTTACTTACTTACTTACTCCGTGGCGTTACAACCCTTCGTGCTTATGTCTCCTGCTACATTATCTTGCCACCGGAGACGAGGGTGTCC